>JAANYP010007460.1:0-19553 GCA_020465985.1 Centrapalus pauciflorus
AACTGTCATTTTATTTAGGTCCCTTGGATACAAGTGAGCAGATCAAGGTCACTGCTTCTAATGGTTAAGCCTGCAGTATTTCTTGTAGCTGTCGTAATGGGAGCGTATGTTTTTTTTAATCAATTCCCTCTGATCTAGTAGTGTGCAAAGATTATATATATATATATATATATATATATATACTTATTTATAGGTTCACGTTCAATTGAGTACCTCTAAAAATCTAGCCTTCAATTTTATTTTATTTTTTTTGTTTTTTAACATAAACGTGTATAAACTAATATTACAAGAATATCCACCAAAAGGATCGTATTTTCATATATTAAGATTCAAAAGATAAATCATGGGGAATGTACCAATCATTCACACAAATTTACGTAAATGGTCGATCATTCATCGAAATATTCATATAGTTCCAAGGCGTGTTTGTGTGTATTTTTTGCAAGTAGGCTTATATTTTTAAATTTAAATATGATTATGAAAAAGAAGTTTTAAAATTGTATTTTTAAGCGAGGTACTTTCGGTAACTAGATTTTTAGAGGTACTCTTTTGAGCTTAAATCTATCTCTATATACAAGCTGTCTTAACTTCTTTAAGATTGCAAAATCTTGTTCAAAAAAGCTAGGATCACTTGAGTTATGAATTCATAATTCTCCTTTTCAAAAATAAAGGTAATAATCACACTCTAGTACAGTTTCGAGAAATATAGAAATTTCATCTGATACATATCCTGGTTATCTTACTTTCTACCTTTCGTGAATGTTTCTTACTCTGAATATGGTCACTATACATTCATATATTTCTGGTTTATACTTTGTGTGCATCAAAAGGACCCACTTTGAAATTTTGTTATGAAGATTAAATAATACGTATTGTATTAAAGGGAGACTTGCTCAAAACAGCAAACAACTTTTCTCTTTTTTCTTATTATAGCAATCTCGAAATTTGTCCCATATAATGGAACCAACTTTTGGTTTACTTCCGATTATAGCATTTAACCGGTAAACAACAAGTAGGTTGTTATTTCAAACAATATATTAAATGGTAAAAAATAAAACTCATTGTCATAATAAAAAATAAAATAAAAAGTAGGTTGTTATTTCAAACAATAAACCCTATATATAACCCTTTTTTACCGTTTAACTTTTGTTGTTTACCGGTTAAATGCTATAATCTGGAATAAACAAAGAGGTGATTCCTTTATTTGGTACAAAATTTGTGAGATTGCTATAATAAGAAAAAAGAGCAAAGTTGCTTGTTATTTTAAACAATTCTCCCCTTGTATTAAACTATTGATTGCACTAGAATCTAATGAATTGCAGGGTTCTTCACCTCGTGCTCTTGGTTTTCAATACTCTCTCAATGCAAATCCTATGTGCTGTATCTGGTGGCAGCAAATCAGTATTTGCAAAGAAGGAAAATTCTAGTGCCCTCATACTTGTTGCAAGTCAGGTGAAATCTAATAGCTTTGCCATATTACCGTATTGTAGTTGTGACACTGTCGGCAAAAGACATAGGTGTTTGTTTGTTTTTTAAGAGGCTAAATGTCTGAAGTCTGAAAACCACGTCTGAAATTAAGAGAAGACCTTAACATCTGTAATTAAGAGACTCTTAATTTTAGTTAAGACAACTCTCATCCTCTTAAAATTCAGAGGTTTCAACCTCTTAAGTCTGAACCTAAACAAACAAACTTAATTTAGACTTCAGATGTTTGTTAGATGCTCTTAATGGAAAACAAACGAGGCCATAATGTTTTCTGCTTATAAAGCGAGGCTTAATCCGATGCAAAATATTTGTAGAAGACTTTGCCCGTGCTAGTTGCAGTCGTGGATCAACTTGGCGGAGTGTTTGGTGAGTCTGGTTTGCTTGTCCTTCCTTGTGTTGCAGCACATTTAAACCAGGTTTAGCACGCTCTCCCTGTCAACCTTCTTTATAGATTTTTCTGCAGCGCTTTTGCTAGTGCTGGTTATATAGCTGACGTGTGAATGTTACGGTGTAGATTATCATGGACTCTTTCTTTGTAAGGTTTTGGAACAAGAAAGAAGAGTCACTTGGCGATGCCAAGGCAGCATAGATTGCAATCTTAACGTCGCTTGTGACTAAAAAGATGTGTGTCGTCTCAATTCAAAGGATGCTCATATATTTTTGAAGTATATGAGAGAATCCCCCACGCGAGTCATCAGTGGTGACCTAGTGTAAACACTGGTTCAGAGCACACTTGTATGTAATTATGTATGGAATCATCTGCTGTCACGACCTGTCCTGAGCATTTTCATTCCTACGACGAGGTAAAAGAATAACATCTTTTATAAAAATTTAAAAACATACAAGATACTATATTTTAAAAGGGTTTGGTCATTTTGTGATTAGAAAATTAGGCTATAATTATCTGACGGAGAGATAAATTAAATTCTTTGTTTTCTTATAGCAGACTTTGATATTCTGACACTAATATTTTTCGACAACTTGTTACATTTTAGGATTTAAACGCTCTCACCGTCTAAAATTATAATTTTTGTTATTGATGATGAAAATATAAACATTGAACAACAAAATATGGTTTAGTATACTACTTTTTGGACCCTGCCATGTTGTGATGTTTTGGGTTTTAACCTATATGGGCTGACCCTGTCTATTGTATACAAATTCTCTTAAATTACAATAATTTTTAATAAAACATACTAAATTCCTCTCTAATACAAGGTCATTTAAGAGATTGTTTGATCTTACTTTTGTATTCTATATTTTGTATTTTCATGGCTCATTTGATTTTCTACATTAACTTAATGCATCAACAGTTTAAGTTTTCTATACGTTAAATAATGTTACGCAAAATAGTGCGTAAGTATCGTTTAAGTGTGATATTGCATCGTTTTAAGTTAACTCTATCGAATTACGTGTTATGTATGAACATGTTAACTCTTCTTTTTATCACAGTTCATTCCTTTGTTCGTGTAAAATTGATCATTCTTATGTAATTCAAGTTAAATTAAGCTAGAATTTCATCTGCAATTGGAATAATTTCAAAAGAATAAGTATGCGATAACAAAGGAAATTGATTTATACGTCTTAAGAAGAATGTAACATAAGTCAAAGATATGAATAGAGAGAGATAAAGAGTGTGATCACATGGCAAACATGATTTGATTAAACATATGTTTAGACATATAAATTGGGGTTTTATATGAAAAAACCAATAAATTGGGGTTTAGACATATGTTATTTTTTACCAATAAAATCCTTAAGTAATATATTTGTTTGTGATTTTTGGAATTTTTATTATTTTTTCAAAAAAGTCTTCAAGTTTGTAGACTTTTCGAAGAAAAATAGTTAAAGCATGTTGGTTTTTTTGTGAAAAAAAGTCAGTGTTGATTATGAAATTTTTGTTCCCCGAAAACCGGATTGGAAACAATAACTTAAGGACTTTCTTAGGAAAAAATAACACGGATGGATAAAATCGCAAAAAATATGAAAAAATGTTGGTTTTTTTATATTAAACCTATAAATTTAAGCGTGTATATTATCCATTAGATTCTATCGTACAAAACAGACTCTAAAGTACGTTTAGTATGGTAAAATATAATGAAATGAAAATACTAGCGATGATATATGATTCTAAGGTCATGTTTGTTTACCTCTTAATGGAACCATTAAGAAGTCATTTTACCTTTAAGTGGCTTATTAATGATTCTCTTAAGAAGCAAACAAACAACCCCTAAGTGACATGGAATGATAACTTGATTCTAGTATAGAGACCATTTATCTGGTTTCTCCAAGAAAATAGAGAGAAATGTAATTTTAATCTTCTTTCTTTATTTTCAATGTCAAAGATTTATTTCTTTACCATCTCATAGTTTAAAGGGAAAACTATACAAAAAACCAACGTACTTTTGATATTTTTCGATTAAGTTTCTGTACCAATACGTTTCTATAAAAGTCCGTTAACTTGAAATTTTTTACGATTTGTGTTGCTTTATGAGATTTTTAAAGATTTTTCAAAAAATTTTAATAAGATTTTGTTAAGTTAAAAGACTTTTATAAAATCATTTTAAGTGCAGTGATTTTTACAAAAATCTTTTTAAGTTGAAAGATTTATTTGAAAATGTTTTTGGTATAAACTTATACGAAAAATACTGAAAGTGTGTTTTTTTACATGTAAACGTAACATTTTGTATTTCATTGCACCAAACGGTCCCTAAATATGTATACGCATACATAGGGATGAAGTTGTTTAGAGTTGTTATGTCATAGGTAGGGTTTGACTCTTTTTTAATTTTTAATCAAATCAATTTCTCTTAATAATAAAATCATCCAACTTGAGATGATAAAAAATGTATGAGATAATCAACATTCCTCTTTTATTAATATAAAACTATTAATTATCATAATCTTTATTAGTGAAATATATTATGTAAGATATATTGATGATTTAATTCATTCATTTCAAATAGGGAAGGGAAAATTACCAAGAAAGGTAATATAAAATACAAAATTTGACAATAAAGGTATTGTAAAATTTGTTTTGCCAAGAAAGGTAATATAAAATTCTATTTTAGCCGAGAAAGAACATGAAATTCAAATTTTAGGCTAAGAAAGATAATCAAATATTATTTGGTTACCAAAAAAGGAGCATAAAATAAAAAATTTACCTTCTTAATTTGTCATCAAAACCCTTTTTTGTCAAATTTGAATTTTATGTTATGTTTCTTGGCCTAAAAAATTTTACATTACCCTTATTGGCAATTTTTGAATTTTATATTACCTTTCTTGGTAATTTGCCCTTTCAAATATGATATATAGGATTGTTAAATTCTCACGCACATGATTCTTTGATGATTTAATTCATTCATTTCAAATATGTAATTAACAAAATAAAACATAGTAATCTCATTAATTTTAAGGGTGACAATTTCAGCCTTTTCAAGCAAACGGGTCGAATGCGTCGTCGACCAAAAGACAAAAAGTTAATATAATATTAAAAAGAATTTTCAAAAAAACACTTTGGTTAATACATCATTTTCTAAAAATTCACATTTAAAAAATTATGTTTTACATTAGTTTTTTACCACATGTCATTTGACAACCCCGCTCGTTGGGTCAAAATTATCATCCCTAACTAATTAATATTATCTTTTAGAATTTCACATCTAAAAAAATTATGTTTTACATTAGTTTTTTACCACGTGACATTTGACAACACCGCTCGTTGGGTCAAAATTGTCATCCCTAATTAATTAATTAATTTGTATTCTTAATTGGTAAGACTAATTTGTTTGTTTTTTTATATTTTTTTATTGTGAAATAGAGGGAGTCAATTTTCCATTGGTTGGTGAAGATGTGACACAACCACCGTAGTTGAGATAGTTTACCAACTTTGAAAGTCCAATTGGTCAACCTGTGATGTCAAATATTTTTGAAACTTATGAAAAAAGGTTAACATAATTTAATGAAAATTTTTATTAGGTTATTAAAATTGTTTATTCTCATATAAAGACATAAACTTTTAAATATATATTTATTTAATATAATATAATAATTAAAACCACGTTAAAATTTTAGTCATCTCAACGCCATGTTATCATATTTGAGTAATTGAGTTCATATTATCCTAAATGATGAGACTATTTTTTGCCATAAAAGAATTTGTGTATTCATTGGCATCCATAATTCCAATTATATTATAAATAAAAATAAATATTAAAACCTTATTTACATGTATTATAGGAACTGATATTTGTTTTTAGTTAACGATTCAATCATTTATATAAGTATAATCATTTTGTTCTTTTACTAATTACAGTTTTGTTCCTTATAGTTTTTCAATTAATTTAATTTAAGGTCCCTATTTAAAAACTATAAATTTAATTTAATTTGATATTTTAATTATATCATACATTTATTATTATACATATATTTATTTTTTTTAATTATTTTTAGATATACAACCTATGCATGCTTAACTTTTTAATTTTCTCTTTTATTATAGTCTTTCTTTTATAACATAAGTACTTATTTGTTTTATTTTTCATGTTACGTAATAAATTCTTTTATATATTATTTATATGTACTTAATTAACAAACATGATAGTATTTCATATGTTTGATACCCTTGAAATATTCTTAATAATTTTTAAAAGTATTAAAATTTCATATGATTCAAAAGAACGAAAGTTTTTTTTTTCGGTGAACTCTTTAAAATTTATTTTATATTTTATTAACATCAATTTTAACTACATATATAGAACACATAATATTATTAAACAACTTCAAAATTTTCTAGAAGTTTAAAATCATCAAATTAAACTTCATAATAACTTTCACTATTATCAAAATCTAGTAAAACAAATGAATTTACATGTAAATGATACAATTGGTTTTGTAATACTTTCAAACCATTATCTCACCATAATAATGCTATGTGTTTTATGTAGTTCAACTTTATTTTGATAAAAAATTAAAAGATAACATAAATTTCAAAGATTTCACCGAGAACCAAACTTTAATACTATTATAAATTATTAAGAATATTTCATATGTACATAAAAATATGAAATATATCCTATTTGTTATATACAAAAATATTTATACGTAACATGAAAATAAAAGATATAACTATTTATTTTATAAAAAGAAAACAATATAATAAATGAGAAAACTAAAAAAGCTAAAAAGAATATTTTAAAGATAATAAAAATTTAAATATATGTATAATAATAAATATTTGATATAATTAAAATATTAAATAAATTTAAAAATTAAAATTTCTAAACATAGACCTTAAATGAAATTAATTGAAAAACTATAGAGACTAAAACACTAATTAGTAAAAGGACAAAGTTGTCATTTTTAAAAAATTTAGAAAAGTTAAGCATTCAAAGGACCAAACCCGTAACAAAACTTCAAAATAAAGACCGTAAGTGTAATAAATAAAATCTATAAATCAAATCCATCATAATTTTTACCAAACCATGTGGACCAAATTTGTAATTTATCCAAAAGGTTTTTTATCTGGACATTAATAACCAACCATTCAATGACGTCGTTGAATGATATTAATTAATAAAAATATTATTCTAATAAAATTATTTTGTTTTGACCATATATGTTCTAAGTTGTAACCTTCTGGAATCACTGACTCCATAAGAGGTAGGTATGATGTATCGGTTGCTTTATTATTATTATCGTTAATTTTTTGGGTAACAAACTTTTTTTGTATTATTAAATAAGTTTTTAATAGTTTTCTAAACACCTGCATAAGTATAGAGTTAAATTATTTGTAACTAAAACATTCAAAATAATAATTACAATAATCAAATTCTTATTAAGTGTTAAGTATGCCATGATACTTCTAGTTGAACTGGAATTAGGTATGTACAAAACTCATAATTACAATCCTAATCGTCGGATTATACTTATATGTTCATATTTTTAGTCGAACTGGAAATAAGTGTGTAAAATTCTATATGACACATGAAACCGACAAACCATATTAATATCAAATTATCTGATTTTCTTAGTTTTGGTTTTCAAAAATTTTGGTTCCAGTTTTGGCTTGACTTGGTCTTGATTCAAAAAACTTCTGTATTCTTTTGTTATAAAATCTAGGATAATCAAATACATAACTTTTAAATGGGTGTTTGCTTTAGATTTTTTAAGTAGGACCATTACATTATTACATTATATCATGCAAATAAGTTATTTGGAGTGTTTGAGTTTGCATCTTTAATAATGCGTTAAGATTACTTGTACAATCCTATTTCTGTTTTCTCACGTCTCACAATAGGAGCAGCAAGGTTGCTACAATTTTTTTTCATTTATAAAGTTATCATTTTCGTCCTCCTTTTTAACTTGAAGAAACTTGTTTCAACCATTTTATTTCCTCACAACCACTATCATCATCAGAGTACATCAAGCAGTTTCTTCAAACCAAGGTGAGATGTCGACTGCGATGCATTCCAACTACTTCTGTTTGTATTTCTTTCCTATTTGCTTTATTTATTCGGATTTCTTTCAAACGGGTAACAAATAAGTACATCAAATTTGTTATCGCAGAGAAAAAAAAAAGAATGAAGCCTAGAATCATTATCACAAGTAATTAAAACCTAGACATTTTTATAGTGATTTTGTTCATGTGTATTATGCCCCTTTATTATCATTTCTATATTGTCACATGGATGATGGTTCATGTATTTTAGCATGACTACAATATCATATTTCAAGAACGTGTTTTAATTAACATTACACAGATGTTATGTAAGTGTGTCTTCACATCACTTTTTAGAATGAAAACATTACACAGATGATGGTTCATGTATTTTAGCATGACTACAATATCATATTTCAAGAACGTGTTTTAATTAACATTACACAGATGTTATGTAAGTGGATAATGGTTCGTGTTTTAATCCGAACACTCTAAGTGCATGAACACACACATCATATACATGCATGTTCACATACATTCATAATTATGTAAGTGTGCATTCACATCACTTTTAGAAGCTAGGAGATGTGAATGCATGTGAAATTTACATATGATCTTCATATTGTCTATTAAAACATGTTTATGGAAAAAAATTTAGAAAAAGTTTTTCAAAAAAATTTAAAAAAAGTTTTTCACACAATCATGTTCAATTTAATGTTATACGCATGATATATGAATTTCGCATAGATTCACACTTTCTGTGTCCTTAAAAATTATGTGAATGTTCAATGCATACATTTTATTGGTTTTATAAATCTTTTGCATACATTTCTTTGTTTTACTTTTATTATAAATTATATATGCAAATAACTCAAATATGTTTGAATCGATTTGTTTTAAAATTTATTTACATATATTTCTATAACTAAATTACTATTTATAGTTTAAACTTATATATTATTAGGAAGTTGAAAAACCTGATTTCCCGATGGGGATCCCAGATCCCTAATTGGGACGACGATGATGAAAACTCATTACCTGATGGAGATGAGACCGGAGATGAGAAAGAATTAAATGAGGATGAAAACTGAGATCTCCGTCCCATTAGAGCGAACGGTATACCAACCCCGGGAGGGGTTCGGACTTGCCCCGGTCCTCGGCCCCGCCGAAATACGGCCCCCTCCGGCCTTCCAACCCCGAGCGGCCTTTGTTTTTTTTTCTTTTTTTCTTTCTACTTTAGCCCACACACATAATAAATTATTTTAGTTTTAATTGTTTTGTTAATTAAAATAAATTTTTTTAAAATAAATTAAGAAAGATAGAAATATTTAGAAAGTTTAGTATTTCTAAGTTAGAAAGGTGTAGATTGGTGAAGAGAAAAAAGCTGACGTGGCGCTGAAATGTACAGAAAGATAAGTTTGAAAAAGATTAGTATTCCCTTCACCCTTGTCATGCCCATATTTATTTACCTTGGCGTGCAATGAGAAAAAATCTTTTTATTTCCGTAATGATATTTTATATTAATTTTTTAAGAATTATACGAGGGACAAATATTGACCACTAACCTCATTCATTCAATAACATTGACCCACCAAGGCACCAACTATGAAAAATGATTCTCGCGGATTTTATTAATTATTGTTTAATTAAAAAAAGAATGAAAGAAGAAGTTACTTTCCTTGTATTGATTATTATATTCCTCGCTAATTTATTACATGTGTATTACACGAGATACTTAAAGAACTGGTTTTATTTAATTAGTATAAATTCAAAAAATAATCATAGAAACAAAAAAATAAAATAGCAATATTATATTACTAAAAAAATAATTGAAAATATATAAAGCAGGTAATCAAAGAAAAATATATATAAATAAGAATTAAATAATAACGAAGAAAGAAAAAAATGATAAAAATATGTTAAATAGTCAAACTTTTTTTCGTAAATTAATTTAATTATTTATTTTAACATTTATAAAAAGTTAGATAAGAAGCTAAAGAAAGACATGGGCTGTGAACTCAAATCTAAAATAAAAATCCAAGATAATAGGCCGATTTTTTTCTAAATCTATTTAATTATATTTTAAATTATACTGTAGTTAATTTTAGTTTTTAATTACTTTTTAAAATCAATTAGATGATTAAATGAGAAAGTTATATTAGAAATTTTGTAGGAAAAATTAAAATTTGATTAATTAAGATGATGACATGTGGCATTAAAAGTTCACCTTTGTTAATATATAAAGATAAAGATTTGGAATTTGGAATATTGTTAAGGAACTGTTTAGTTGTAAAGAATTTTCATTTTAAGTTTATTTTTAACCTAAAACATTTTTATTTTAAAAAAAAACATATTTTAAAACTGAAAATGTGTTAAAAAAACATAAGAAACCGTTTTCTCCTATGATTTTGTATGAAACTCTACACACAAAATTTTAAAAACCCAAAATTGTAATGCTAAAATAAAATATTTTTATTATATTATATTTATAAGTTTTAAGTCATATATTAAGTTGATACCGCATGACACTTATTTGTCATGTGTCACGGTCTCGACGCATCCTTTTTATTTTTTTATACATATTATCATTAATTTTATCTAAATTAAATTTAAATATTATATCATCTAAATTTATTTGTTATTTTTCTTATCATTTAATTTAGTCTAAATCTAAATCTAATTTTATTTTTACATTTTTATATATCTAATTAAAAAATATTTTTGTGTTCATTAATTTATTAGAGTATATTGATAATATTGATAATTTAATCTAGATGTAAATTTTATATTATATGTATGTAGATTTAGGTTCAAGTGAGTACCACCTATTACGCAGCGCACCAGAAGGTACCACTCTTAAAATTATTTTTTTTAAAATTTTTTTTCATAAGTATGTTTTAATTAACATTACACAGATGCTATATAAATTTCACGCGCATTCACACATTCTAAGTGCATTAAATCATGCATCACATAAATGCACGTTCACATATAAGAAATTTATCTAAGTGTAAGTTTACATCATTTTTAAGAGCTATGAGATGTGAATGTATGTGAAATTTACATATGGTCTTCATGATGTTAATTATAACATGTTTATAAAAAAATTATTGTTGGAAAAAAAAACTCAATAATTTTCGTCAGTTTATCGATTGAGTCACTAAACGTTTTGTTTTACTGGTTGTGTTTTATTGGCTCATTCAGTAGCTGATATATTTTTGAATAAGAAAAAAAAATTAAGAACTTAATTTAAAGACTAAATCATGAAAATAAAATTTTATTTATTTTTTGTTATTTTAAATATCTACCAATTAGAAATTAATATAGTTTAAAACATTTATATGTATAAGGATAAAGTATGAAAAAACTCAAAAAGCAAAAATAATCATGAGGAAGTATTAAATACTAATAGTACATTAGTACATAGAGGGTTGATAAGATGTGTGGGCAAGATGAGTCCATTGGGTTGGGCTCCTTATTCGTTCAACTCTTCTGCACCCCATAGTTTTAATGTCTTAATCTACAATACTATGTTAACACCAGGGTTTCATGGATGGTTAACCGAATCGAAATCGTATTTCGGATGATTAACCGGAGATACCGATTCGATGATTTCGTGAACCCAAACTTTAAACCTAAAAAACCGGTTAACCGACAATCGCTTAACCGGTTTTTTCGGTTCGGTTATTCAGTTAACCAATTAACTATTTTTTATTTATTTAATTAATTTTTAAATTAAAAAACCTCAAAAATTAGTTCCTAAAAACTAAAAATGTATAAGATAATAAAAGTGATGAATAAAACTACAAATTATCTATATAATATCTTTAAAAGATTGGACATTATCTTTAACATTCTAATAAAAACAAAAAAAAATAATTTTATAGTTTTCTAAGTTAAATTGTTCAAGTGTAAATTTTGTTGTTTTGAATTTTAAAATTAATGTATACTAATAGATAAGTTATAATTGTAAATTATTGTTGGGATAAATATTAATATTTATAAGCATTAAAGTTAAAATATATAAAATTAAATTTATTTCGGTTTTTCGGTTAACCGTCCGTCACCGATATCGTGAACCTAAACCGAAGTTTTTTCCCGGTTCGGTTAACCAAACCGAAAATAATAGAAAACCTGATTCGGTTAACCTCAAAATCAGAACGGTTTTTTGGTTTTTCGTATCGATTTTTCGGTTTCGGAATTTTTTGAACACCCCTAGTTAATACCCATGTATTACATGAGTTAAGTTTAGAAATAAATATATATAAAATATGTATGATATAATAATTATATGAATAATCCGGTTTGCTTAATTTTAGTTAGTTAGTTAGTAATTAAATTAATTCATATTAGATTTATATAGATTTGATTTACTTTAAAATTTTAAATGAATTTAGTAAATGACGTGGCAAAAGGAGAGCGACATGTGACGAATTAAATGAGAGCATGTCATGTGGCATGTTAGTTACTCTTTTAATAGTATAGATAAATTTTTTTCTCAATAATTTATTATATCAATAAATATTGATAAAGGAGAAAATTACATAAAAACGCAACATACTTGATGATAAATTCTGTTTTGAAGATTCTACTTTTGAAATTAACATTTAAAAGTCTTAACTTTTAAAAATCATATGTATTTTGGGTTTTTAAAAGCCTATTGAAACTCTACGAAACTTGTAGCTAATAGTTTGTAATTAGAGGCTAAAGCGTTTGTTAATGAATGTGTTTTGATAAAACAACTATAAGTTGAAATTTTGAAATTATATAAAAACATAAATGGTTAAACCAAACTAAAACAAAATTTGTAGCTTATAATTTTAATAAGGGTATGAAAAGAATAGTTTATGAATAAAAAGTATTTAGACTTTTTAAAAACCATAAATAGGTGAAAGTCTCTTAAATGTTTTATCATAATTATTATGTAACTTTCTTACGTTTTTTTTAAAAATTTTTTGGTTGTTTTAATTAATTCAGAGGCAGATTTCATACATATCATTGTAAACTTTCAATATTACGTATATATCCTTGCAAACTTTCTTATTACATATATATCCTTCTAAACCTTTAAATTTCACCTATATATCCAAATGACTATTTTAAATTTAATTACATCATTTAAAAATATTATTAAATATCATTTTTTTAATTAATTTATAAATGAATTAAATTAGAAATGAAATTTCTATTATTTTTTTCATTTATTTTTGTTGGGATTTAATATGGTAGTTTATGTAACACCCCGATCCCGACCGGACCGGCGATGTTAATAAACTACCTCATCTAACTAAAGCAAACTAAACAATTTATTAAACTTCCAAAACTTAACATAAATTTCAACTGATCTCGAATAACAAAATAAAGCAAAACCAACTTAGTTAATGTTCACGAACTTTATTTATTAAAGCAATATAAAATATCTATCATAAGTCTAATCCTCCAATAGTCAACTCTCTGCACACTGCCCATCATCACCCCTGAGTACCTGCCGGAAGAAAGAACACAGCATGAGCCAAACGCCCAGTACGGAGATCGAATACAAGTGCAACGTATACGAATTCAAAGACTTAGGAATGTTTTGAAAATAAATTTCTTTAAAAGGAAAGTTTTGAAAATGGTTTTTCTTTAAAATAAATATCCACCTCCACACCAGATCAAACAAAGAAATATAATGGCTGAAGCAACAAAGGGTTGGGTTATATTTACCGAGCGGCCTAACATCATAAACAACAATCAATCTCATAATCACAACAAGAGTACACTGAGTGCGCCACCTCAGTGCATCTGGCCGGAAGGGGTGTATGGCATTACACCTTACTTCCGCAAATCTCATAACATAGCCTAGGATGCATCCATACGCCTCCCTGAAATAATCAACAGCTCATATCCCGAGCTAACATGATCTCCATCGATCATAAACATAATCTCAATCATTCATAATCATAATCACAACAAAAGGGAGACGCCGTAACCGATCACACTGTTACGGAAGTGTCATGCCATTGGTGCCGCAATGGCATGCCTGTGGTACCTCCACAGGTAGTACACTCGGTAATCCTAGCTCCTGTCTAATTTCTAGGGTTCAAGCATCACAAAAGGCCCGCATAAACATCTCAACTTTAAATAATCATTTCAATAACAAAAGGGCCACATTTCACAAAACATCATCAACTTCCATAACAAGCCATAAATATAATCAGTTTCAAAATATGTTTTTCGTAAATGTTTTCGAGTGATAAAAATCGATAATTGCTTTCGATAATGTAAATAAGGAAACTGACACGAGATATAAAAGTTCGACTGTCAAGTATTAGCATGCAATTCACACAACGGAACAACTCAAGAATAACGCTGAAAGAAGTACGGGATCCGTACCTTAATAGCCGCTTAGCAAAATTCACGATGACCACTGAACCGTTACGAATCAACCCGATCTATAAGAACGAACTTAAATTAGGGAACCGATAGGTATTAACTAGATTGGTCTCCTAGATACCCAATCCCACTATTTTAATACATACTTTTGTACTTAATAATTATTAAGTTCGGTTCGCCATTATTAATCGAATCAGTGTTTTAATAATTATTTATGAAATTTCCGTCCACTTTAATTTGTATAATTAATGTATATTTCAATCTCAATTAACTTCACTAGCAATTGCATATTAATATTTAACAAGTTATTAATTTTATAATTAACCAACTTTAGGTTATGGTTCACTTAAAATAAGTTAATATTTTCATCATCTAATAATAACATATAAATGTTATTAATCATAAATATACTTATGAATAATTAATTAATTCATTAAATAAAATATTAGCCTAAAGTTTGGTCCAACTTATATAATTATTATATTAAATGTCAATTAATTTATTCCTATTTGTTCCAACTAAAAATATTTAGGTTTATTAAATAAATCAAGACTAATTGTGAGTTAATAATAGAAATAATGATTTTATAAGAAATAAATAAAAACAGAAAATCAATTAATTTAATATTATATCAATTCATTTTATAATTAGATTTCGGGTCGGTTCGGGTCAAGACCGGACCCGTTTCTTTTCCCCCTAATATTTCGGTGCCCACACACACCACACACACAACCCAAAACACTTCTCTCTCTTCTTTCTCTCTCTAGACTCTCTCTCTCTCTCTCTCTCGGACTCTGCTTCCGCCTCACTCCGGCGACCGCCGCCGCCGTCCACCGGCAACCAACCGCAACAACCACCACGCCGACTCCTCTCGGCTCTCGTCTCCTCTCCCTCACTCACTCTCTCGCTCACCTCCCTCGCTCTCGCCAACCCCAACGGCAGCAGCAACACCGCCGCCGCCGCACAACAACACCACAACGCCGCCATCGCTCGATCTCTCCAGCCACGCACACTCTCACTCGCTCGAGATCTCGGCTCACACACCCTCTTTCACGGCAGCCGCTGACCAGGGCCATTGCGGCCGTCCCTGGTGCGGCGCCGCCGGTCACAGAACCACCATCGCCACCGCCGCTCAATCTCTAATAACAGGTTCGTTTATTACCATTTATTACATATAGATCTGGTTTACTTCGTATTTTCAGATACAAACATCATTATGTTTACAAGATTTACAAGAACGAGATAGTTTAGAAGAGTTCGTTACCTCAGTTGAAGAAAACCACGAACACGAGTCTGATTTGCTTCTTGACGAACTGCCCAAAGTATTACGGCCGCTAGGGTTTCGTTGTTAATGATACAGTTAGGAGTTATTAATCTATTTAATACTGGTTTAACCCTAATCTGTAAACGGGCTTGGGCTCGTTTAGTTCTTTTATTATTTAAGCCCAGATTTTTTTTTATTTCTACTGAAATAGTGTAATATTTGGTTAAGTTAAAATTATGTTGTTATTTATATTTATTATTATTATTATTTAAATATTGTTGTTAAATTCTCGGGGTATTATATCACCTACCACTTAAAATGATTTCGTCCTCGAAATCGCCAATTATTAATTTCGGGTTATTATAACACCTACCACTTAAAATGATTTCGTCCCCGAAATCGCCAAAACAAAGTTCATACCGCTATGCTTATTGATGCAATTATTAGGTTTGTTATTATGTTTTAGATTAGTTGTGTGTTTTTTTACATTTATATGTTTTAAAATTTTACGGTTATTATAACTTACCCCACTTAAAAAGGATTCCGTCCCCGGAATCAAACTAAAGAAACTAGGAGATGATTAGATTACCGAAAAGATGGGGATAACGCTCTCTGATCGATTCCTCGAGCTCCCATGTCGCCTCATGCTCTGAATGATTTCTCCACAACACCTTAACGAACGGAATGGTCCTATTACGCATCACTCGTTCCTCACGCGCTAAGATTTGCACTGCTTCCTCTTCACAAGAAAGATCCTCTTTGATCTCACCAAACGGATATTGGACCACATGAAGCGGATGATAATTGTAGCCACGCAACACCGAAACGTGAAACACATTATGAACATGTGACAATGCAGGAGGCAATGCCACTCGGTACGCTACTTCGCCGACTCTCTCCAAAATCTCGAAAGGACCAATATATCTCGGGCTAAGCTTCCCTTTCAAACCAAAACGACGAACCCCTTTCCAAGGCGAAACCTTCAGAAACACGTGCTCCCCCGGTTCGAATTCCACATCTCTCCTATGCTTATCTGCATAGCTCTTCTGCCGTGAACGAGCCTCTTTCATTCTTCGCTTTGCCTCTTCGACTTTCTCATTTGTCACCCTAACAAGCTCAGGCCCCTCAATGGCCTTTTCACCAATCTCATTCCAACAAATCGGAGTCCTACACTTCCTCCCATATAGTGCTTCAAAAGGTGCCATGCCAATGCTTGCATGCCAACTATTATTGTAAGCAAACTCCACCAAGCACAAATACTCGTCCCAATTGCCACTCCAATCTAACGCACAAGACCTCAACATGTCTTCTAACGTTTGGATGGTCCTTTCTGACTGTCCATCTGACTCAGGGTGATAAGCCGAAGTGAATTTAAGTTTCGTACCCCACGCCTGCTGTAATCCCTTCCAAAACCGAGAATTAAAACGCGGATCTCTATCTGACACAATTGATTCTGGAACCCCATGAAGTCTGACAATCTCCCTTTGGAAAATCTCCGCCAACTTACTCGCAGAGATACTTTCACGAATCGGTAGAAAATGAGCTGTTTTCGACAGTCGATCCACCACTACCCATATGGCATCATTCTTCTTCAGCGTCCTAGGCAAACCGGTGACAAAATCCATTGTTATTTCGTCCCATTTCCAAACCGGTATTTCGAGTGGTTGAAGGAGGCCACTCGGTCGCTGATGCTCAATTTTGACTTGCTGGCACGTGAGGCACCTCCCAACAAAATCTGCGATATCCTTCTTCATGCCATTCCACCAGAAATGCTTCTTTAGATCTCTATACATCTTCGTGGAACCAGGATGTATAGCGAAAGGCGAGCTATGAGCCTCTGTCAACAACGCCTCTCGAATATCTGCATCTTTGGGAACACACAGCCTGCTACCTGTCCACACCACACCGACGTCATCAACCCAGAAATCATGCAGCTTCCCCTGCTCTACTTTTCCCTTGACACCCAACAACTCACCGTCCTCACCCTGCGCTTCCTTAATTTTTCCCACCAGGTTAGGCTCTATTTTGAGGTGAGCCGAACTTCCATCTGTTCTGCCTGCACGCAACTCTACCTCCATCCTCTCCAAGTCCTTGATAATGTGAGGCTGAGTAACGAAACACGCCACACTCCCTGAACTTTTCCTACTGAGGGCATCTGCCACCACGTTAGCTTTCCCCGGGTGGTATTGAATCTTGGCATCATAATCCTTCAATAACTCGAGCCATCTTCTCTGCCTCATATTAAGCTCCTTTTGCGTGAAAATATACTTCAAGCTCTTGTGATCAGTGAAAATATCACAAGTCTCTCCGTACAGGTAATGTCTCCAGATTTTCAACGCAAATACCACGGCAGCTAATTCTAAGTCGTGTGTTGGGTAATTAACCTCGTACGGCTTCAACTGCCTAGAGGCATATGCAATCATCTTCCCATTCTGCATAAGCACACAACCCAAACCTTTCTTCGAAGCATCGCTGTAAATCTGAAAACCTCCGGTCTCAGACGGTACCGCAAGAATTGGAGCTGACACCAACCTCTTCTTCAACTCCTCAAAACTCTTCTCTCGCTCTTCTGACCAAACGAACTTCACTCCCTTCCTGATAAGCTGAGTCAATGGCAACGCTATCGACGAGAACCCTTCCACAAACCGACGATAATACCCAGCTAGTCCGAGAAAACTTCTCACCTCGGTCACTGAAGTAGGTCTCGGCCAATTAGTGATAGCCTCTACCTTTGCTGGATCCACTTCAATCCCCTGACCTGATATCACATGCCCCAGAAAAGCCACACGCTCTAACCAGAACTCACACTTCGAGTATTTAGCGTACAACTTCTTCTCTCTGAGAGTCCCCAAGACCGTCCTCAAATGCTCCTCGTGCTCTTCCCTTGACTTAGAGTACACAAGGATATCGTCAATAAACACCACCACGAACTTATCCAAGTACTCATGGAAGACACGGTTCATCAGATCCATAAATACGGCTGGAGCATTGGTCAAACCAAAAGGCATCACCATAAACTCGAAATGACCGTATCTGGTGCGAAAAGCAGTCTTTGGAATGTCCTCTGACCGTACTCGCAACTGATGGTACCCCGACCTCAAATCAATCTTTGAAAAATGCTTTGCACCCTGCAGTTGATCAAACAGATCCTCGATACGAGGAAGCGGGTATCTATTCCTGATCGTTACCCGATTCAACTCTCGGTAGTCTATGCATAGCCTCATTGACCCATCCTTCTTCTTTACAAAAAGAACTAGTGCACCCCAAGGTGATACACTCGGTCTAATAAAACCGCGATCAAGAAGCTCTTGCAACTGCCCCTTCAACTCCTGAAGCTCAAGCGGCGCCATACGATACGGCGTTTTGGAAATAGGCTCAGCACCCGGAACCAACTCAACTGCAAACTCCACCTCTCTCTCCGGTGGCAAACCCGGCAATTCTTCTGGAAAGACATCGGCAAACTCGTCCACAACCGGCTGATCGTCAATAGGAACCCCTTTCTTCGCAGTGTCGACAACAGAAGCTAAATACCCCTCACAACCTTTCGATAACAATCTCCTCGCCTCCATAGCTGAGATGATCGGAATAACACCACTAGGCCGAAAACCCTGATAGACACACTTAGGATCCTCGAGATCCCCGAAAATAACGCGCATAGATTGACAGTCGATGGTGACCCGATGCTCGGTCAACCAATCCATTCCCAGAATAATATCAAAGTCTCGCATGGACATAGGTAATAATTGAGCAGTAAAAATAAAATTCTCGACACACAACGGACAATCGAGATACATACATTCAATAACCACATAACTCCCCATGGGAGTAGAGATAGAGATAGAAGACTCTAGACTCGTAGCAATCAAACCGACACGCTGAGCAAAAGATGATGAGATAATAGAATGCGTAGACCCCGTATCGAATAAGACATGAGCCTCTCGGCCCGACAAAGAGAGTAAGCCCGATATCGTACCTGGAGCATTAGCAGCC
>JAANYP010007461.1:0-10871 GCA_020465985.1 Centrapalus pauciflorus
GCTGTTCAACATACAAAACATCATGGAATGTCATGTTGCCTGCATTAACAGTACCTTTACCTGTAACCTTACCTCCTTTTGAGTTGCCTCCAAATGCAACAAAACCTCCATCAAAACCTTTAAATTTTGACAAGCACTCAGAATTGCCTGTCATGTGCCTAGAGCATCCACTGTCCAGATGCCATCTTGTTCTCTGAGGAGACCTGTGGTTGCCCTGCACAAATAACAGCTTAGTTAGTAGTGGAGTAAACCCAAACCAAATTGGTTTTGGGTTGGCCTTGTACATTGACATAACTAAAAACTGTTTTTGACTTCTTATATTTGGTGAGATCTACTGATGGAGTCTTTGGAGAGTATTTAGTGATAATATGAGGTATCCAACTATTTTGATCATCTTTTCTTCTGACAGTCTCAGATGATTCACTAGCAGCTCCAGTTTGATGCCCCGCAGCTTGAGCTGTGTTTGTAGTGCTAACAGTTTCAGTTTTTGCACTAACAGCATCAGATTTTGACTTAGCAGTCTGATCTTTTGCATTAGCAGTTTGAGCAACAGATTTGTCCTTGACACACCACATTTGTTTAAAACTTGATCTAGGCTTTGCCAAAACTTGTTTTTGATGTGTGGACTGTTTTTTATTAACTTTTGAGAATATGTGATCAACTGTTTTCTTTGGAGCTGCTGTGGAAGGATTCACTTTTGAGTGCTTTGCCTGAATAGGATTTGATTTTGTGTGATGCACAGTCTGTTTTGCAACAGCTGGTTTGTAAAAACAATCCTTAGCTAAGTGATTCTTCCTTCCACAGTGAAAACATCTTTTGACAGTTTGAATTGGAACACCAGACTTTTCTGTCAATTTCTGGTTCTTGTTCCTCTGATTTCCTCTTACCTGCTGTTGTTTAGGAAACTTTTGAACACCCTGCTTTTGGCATGTGCAGATAGAAACAGTTTTACCTCTTTTAGTTCCTTTTGATGAAGATGCAGTGTTACAGTTAGAATGTACAGAAACTTGTGGAGTAGCATTGCATACACTCATATTCTCTTTTCCTTTCTTACTGGGAACTTGGACCTCTCTGGGTGCACTCTTTGTGTCACAGTCTCTATTTTGACTCTTATCTTCCTTTAATTCAGGACTGTTATCAAGGATAGGATCTACAATAGTCATAGACTCATCTAGTGGTTCATTGACAAGTCTATCAGCAACCTCACTTATTGGATGAATGTACTTGTTATTGTATGGAGGTGGAGTAGCTCTATATCCTATTCCTTCTTTGGGATTGACCTGAGATTTCACTCTATCTTTGAATTGAACTTCCATTAGGTGTTCTAGCTTTTGATTTGCTAACTTGAAGTTTCCTAGATCTATGTTAACAGATTCTAGCTTCTTATTAGCCTCAACCACCTTTTGTTCAGTCTCTTCTACCTTTTTATTTAGAGATTCTATTTTCTTATTTAGCTCCTTTTTCTCCCACTCATGATAGGTTCTATCATAACCCATTTGAATCTCATTGTCCTTATAATCATTTATCTGTTTTTCCAGATCTTCTATGGCTTGCATGTATTCATATCTCCTTTCTTCCATCTTAGCTAGAGTTTTGCACATGCTCTCATTAGGATCTCTGTACTTTTTAACCATATTTTTGCATGATTGAGAGAAGAGCTTAGAATTTACCTCAGATGGTAGTTCAGTGGAGGAGACATTTGATGTTTCTGCCATAAGTGCTTGATTTTGAAATTCTTCCTCTGTCTGATCACTCCAGTCAAACACATTGTCTTCTTGAGAGACAAGTGCTGTGGATGATGATGCTTGGATGGGCTGTGAAGTCCTTGATGGCTGTTGACCTTGAGATCTACATTCTCTGGCAAAGTGACCAAGCTGATGGCATTTATAGCATTCCACTTTTGATTTATCAAAAGATGGTTTGCCTTCTGTCTTGGCTTGAAAGTTGGCCCTACCAGTTCTTTTCAGAAATCTTTTGGCTCTCATGGTCAGCATTGCATGTTGCCACTTTAAATCCATCTCTTCAAGATCATCTGGATGAATTTGTTCCAAGTCTTCAACATTTTAGAGCAAATAATCCATCATTGGCAACAAAAGCCTCATAGTGAGTTTCAGCAGAGTTGTCATCACCACCTGAAAAAGAATCACAGTTATTAGATTTTTCAGAAGACAGAAGAGCAGTGTTGTGATTATAAGAAAAGGATTTCTTTTTAGCATCAATCTCAGTCTCAAACACTCTTAAACTGTTATACAGATCATCCAATTCTATCTCATCAAGAGTGTCTTTTGTTCTCCATTGTGCAGCATAGACTGTCCATTCTTCTCCAAGAGATCTGAGAAATTTTCTGTTGACTTCATCTTGATCCAGATTCACCTTTGCACTTTCCAGTTCACTTATCAGTTTGTTGAACCTGTCAAAAATTTGAGTAAGGTTTTCATTCTTGCCACCAGAAAAGTTTTCATACTGCTGTTTCAAGAGGTCCTTTTGATTTCTCTTGGTACTGGCATTACCAGCAAACCTCTTCTCTAAGGCATTCCAAAGAGAGTGAGCAGTATAAAACTTTTTGAACTGATGTTGATAAGCATTAGGAATGGCTATTTGTAATAGTGTAAGTGCTTTCACTTCATTCATTCTAGCCTTCCTTTCAAGTTCAGTTTTTGGAGGAGTTTTGACTGGTTTCCCCTCATCATCAAGTTCTAGTTCTGGATCAACTACAGGAGGAAATTCAACAGCTTCCCATATGGCATAATCAATGAATTGAATATGCTGTTGAATCCTGAGTTTCCACATCTCAAACTCAGTGGGCTTGAGCATATACACTTTGAGTCCTTGCCCAGATCCACTGCTGCTATTTTCAAATTCCATTGTAAAAGATTAAAAATTTAAAAGAAAGTTTTTGACTTTGAAAAACAAAGAGTAACCTGGTTTGAAAAACCTGATTTGAACAACCTGGTTTGACAAACCTGTCTCTGATACCACTTGTCAGGATCTAAAATATGAATTACCAAGACTAACTGATTTGAATTTATCAGAGTATAAATCAATAATCTTGCTTTGAATCAAAGTTTAATCAAGAAGTTTGCGGAATAACACTTAATTATTTTAACAAAAACTTTCAGAATCAATAATAAATAAACACACAGGAATTAATCAAGACTGTTTGTATTGCTGAATTCATCAATTACAATCACCTCTAATCTGTTTGATTAGACGAAGAACACAAACTGTTCTTAGGGTTTTACAACCTTAGAGGCTTATGAAAACTTAATCAATAAAGCAATTACAGACTCAAAATATGCAGAAACTCCTTATACAATAGGACGACCTATTCTCTGTATTTATATTGCTTCTTGATATGTTTCCTTGACGAACTATGACTTCTTTGATAGTAGATATGCTGGAATCTTCATGTAGATATCGTTTCCTGAAAATCAGCACTTTCTGTTTCTGAAACTGTTGAGCAGCTTGAATCTCTTGACAGCATGAACTGAGCAGCTTGAGTAGTTTTGCTCTGGCAGCTTGAACTTTTACACTGGCAGCTCGAGTTTCTTCAACTAGCAGCATGAACTTTGGATTTACAAGTAAAATCTACTAACAGTCTGAGAAGTCTAAACTAACAGCTTGAATGTACTTAAACTATTTCCCAACAAAAGTGCGTCTGAAACTCCTCCTGGAAATAAGCACACACAGTTAGTCAACTCATAGAAATGAAATCAGGAGCAAAAAATTATAAAAATTAAACTCCCTCTAAATCAATGCAGCTTCAGAGTTGAATTCAGGGCAGGAATTCCAGAAATATTTGTCTTTCAGACTCGGGTTCTAATTTGAATTGATTAGAAGCCATTTGTCGCATAAGCTTGGGTTTCAGTCTGAAGTAACTGAAAACCATTGTCTCTGGTTCATTGAAGTCCGGGTTCTAGTCTGAATTTAACTAGAAACCATTTTGAGTTGAAGCACGGGTCTTGACCTGAAGTAATCAAGAGCCTCTTGAAATGAGAGAATATTACATTGATGTTTTTGGTGACTTGCACAACACTTTTTCTCTACCAATCAGATCTGTGTATGTGTATTCCTCCATTCCCTTTTTCATAACAGTACACATATACTCCTATTTATACACAATACAAAATATTGAGTATTTACACAAACAACCCCTGAACTTTTACAATAAAATTGAACTCTATATAAATTTGTACCCAACACAAACCATCAATGTTACATTCAAAACCAATTAACAAAGTTAATATCAAAATCATAAGCAAAATTAATATCAAAATCGACAAACAAATTTAATCATTCGCGCGTGTGTGTATTGGTGCATATTCAATATATATTTAAATGTCAACGCGCGCGCATGTGTGTGTAGTAATCGGTCCCGTACCGCCCAACCGGGTGGTACCAAATTTTTTTGATACATTATATTAATATCGAGTAACAAACCGGTTCAGTTTCGAGAAAATCGGTGAAACCTCACCATTAAAAAAACCCGAGCCCTATAGAAAAACTGAAAACCCAGCTAAACGGGACGGATTTTTCTCTGACCCGATTATTTTAGGCGGGACGGCTCTGGGGTATGATAAAATATATTCAAATAAAGAGTGTATATAAAAATCATCCCGATTAACCATTTAAATATATGTTTACTATTTACATGATAATAAGTATTTACGTTAATATTGAAGAACTCCTATAAACTTTATATTCACGATTAAGTTCTTAAACTTTATTTTGCATTGTTTATGTCCCTAAACTAATTTTATTTTATTCATAAGTATATATTTTTTACTGGCTACCAGATATGCCGGTAAAACAAAAGATTACGGTCTTAATCGTTAAAATATGTAAAATCAATGGATAAAATGTGAGACCCAAGATTTCTCAAAGGTCTCAAGTCAAGGCCCAGTAGCAATGCAATATCAATCATGAAACTAAAGTAAAATTAACAGTGCGGAATACAGTTAATTACAAACAGAGACAAAAGACTAAGTATAAGGTATAAACTTCTAGACAATTTCATCAAAGCACAAATGTAAACTAGCCCAAACCCCAAAGCTCTATCATTAATCAAGTACCAAGGTATTGGAACAGGTTCTAATGCACTTCAAGCTCTTTCAAAGTCCTGACCAATGAACTAGGTCCAGCCAATCCTTTGTCTTTACCTGAAAAATAATGCAACAACGGGGTAAGCTTATTTGCTTAGTGAGAATATAGAATTTCACATTTAACATGCAATTATGAACGCGGAAGCACATGCACTGCACTCGGCTCATGCACTGCTCAGCTCTATATGCACTGCACTAGGCTCATGCACTACTCAGCTTTATATGCACTGCACTAGGCTCATGCACATCTCAACCTCAAAGGGACATTGGCCAATTAATGCTCTTTTGATGCGCGACTTTGCTCAGCTCCCAGTTATAAAACTGTTGTTGCTCTTGAGACTTTTAGACAAATTCATAAGGAATGCTCGGATGATGATAAATCCATACACACGCAGCATTAGTGGGGATCAGCCACGTACTGGGCTAGCTACCAGTAAAAGCTCTATATGGATATCATCGGAATGCTCAGCTCTAGCTACCCTCTGTGCTTTCATCACGTAAATCAGCACATCATAAGCCTAACATTAACCCAACACTGAGCAATAGTGATGGAGTTAAGCTTAACAATCAAATGACTCATCAATGAAATAGATTCTGGAAGAATAAATGCTCAGCTCAACAAATCATAGTAAATATACTATGATAACATATATCAATAAGCTCAAGATCAGAATGCCAATAAAATCAGGATCATGCAACAAAAGTCTCAATTCACATAATATGCAGTTAAAGTAAAATCTACAACTCACTGTTACTGGTTATTTGTGCACTATCACTTTCTGGCTCTGGCTCTGTTGCTCACAATCTGTAGTGGATTAGATACACTATCTGACTTATGTCAGACTTTCAGTTGCTCACCATTTTGCTTGTTGCTCAATCTGTTATTAATATCATTCCTGATATTTATTAGTATTTACATCATCTGAATAATCTATTCAGTATTCATTCGTTTAATAAACTCAATGTTCGTTCGTTGATCTTTTAATCTCAAAATCTCATATCTTGATCATATGGTCATTAATCTTTATTAGAATCTTTCTTTCATTTGTATTCTTTGTAAATAATATTCTCTAAAGATCTTATGTGTGTGTGTATATATATATATATATATATATATATATATATATATATATATATATATATATATATATATATATATATATATATATATATATATATATATATATATATACACATATATATATATATATAGGGGGGAGGGTTCTTCTAAGAACCTTAAATAATGTGGGAACCTAAGAACTAATCTCATCCATTGATTTCATGAAATCAATGGCTTAGATGTAAGATGGCATTTTTGAAATTAAGAAGACTTTAGGGGTTTTTTTTGTTGAAAAAATGGGTGGGTAAGGGGTATATTGGGGATAACATTGAAAAAGGAACTGCACGTTTTTTCACACACAATTAATTCCCTCCTCTTTTTTCTCTTCATCCTTTTTTTTTCTCCCAAAAAAAAAACCACCAGAGTTTTTCTCTTCATCTTTTTTTTTTCTATGAATAATATACAACTTTATATGTAGATTAAGATATATTCTATGGAGTCAACATAATATTCTATGGTGAATATACAACATTCTATGACGGAGATACAAAGCAACACAATCCGATCGAACATTCGACAATCACAATCAATGGTGTCCATGGTAGAATCTTTTATAACCTGCATTAAAACAATGGATTCAAAACTATGATGCAAAAAAAATGTATAACATTTCTAGTAACATAGAATAGCAATATTCTATGTAGAATATGTGAACTATCTACGTAGAATATGTGAACAATCTACGTAGATTAGTGGTATTCTATGAAAAATATGTGAACATTCTGCGTAGAATTGTGGTATTCTATATAGAATATATGACACTTACCTAAAATCTATATAAATTTGCAAACAATTCTACATAGAATGCAAGATATTCTACGTAGAATGCAACATATTCTACGTAGAATGCAACATATTCTACGTAGAATGCAACATATTCTACGTAGAATGCAACATATTCTACGTAGAAGAAACGTTAAATAAATTTGCAAACAATCTGTAAAAAACTATAAATGTGAGAAGATCTATATAGATTTACACTGACATAGAAAATATGAACATCATAAGATAACATAAAATCTGAGAAGAATACAAATTAAAGAATCCAAAATCTATAAATGTTTATTGAAGATCTATTCAAACAACATAGAATACAAAACTCCATATAGATTTACAGACAATCTATAAAAAACTACGAAGAATACAAAATAATCTACGAACAATATATCTCTTTTGTCGTGCCTTTCCTATTGTCTTGCTCAGAGCCATCGTCGTTTAGCAAGGTCTTGAGGGTTTCATATTTACCTGATTCTGCGATTTTAAAATATAAAATAGACTAGAAAATATGAACATCATAATATAACATAAAATATGAGTAGAATACAGATTAAAAAATTCAAAATCTATAAATGTTTATAGAAGTTCTATTCAGACAACATAGAATACAAAAATATATATAGATTTACAGACAACATAGAATGCAAGATATTCTACGTAGAATGCAACATATTCTACGTAGAATGCAACATATTCTACGTAGAATGCAACATATTCTACGTAGAATGCAACATATTCTACGTAGAAGAAACGTTAAATAAAGCAACGAATACTCGAATAAAATATAAACATGACCTGGATTAGAGAAAAACAATCGTCGACCTCCTCGTCGGCTGCAAAACCATTTGGAAAAATATTATACGGTGTCTGTTGAAATGTGTCGGTCGACTCCATGGATTCAGGTGAAATAAAAAAAACGGAATGGAATTCCGGCGACGGAACTGAGCTTTTTCTTGCCGGAAAAAATGGAAGAAAAAGAAAAAATTAATGACAAACTCATTGATGATTGTATAGTTTAATTAAAGGACAGGTTGTTGGAAACTTTTCGAAAAATGTCATTAAATGAAGGAGGAAAAATGACTGATTTGCCCTTAGTGGACCCAACCATACTTGAAAATATTTACAACAATGCCATTGATTATCCACCATTGATCACATTAATCCAAGGGTTGAAATTGGTTCTTATGTTCCCACATTATTTAAGGTTCTTAAAAGAACCCAATCCTATATATATATATATATATATATATATATATATATATATATATATATATATATATATATATATATATATATATATATATATATATATATAATCATTAAGCTAATTATTTTGTTATTTTATGTGTTGTTTATGTGTTTTTATTCAAGATATTCGAATTTAGGAAGTGGGGTTCGATTTTATAAAATAAATTAAAACACGTATTCAATAAATTCGAACCTATCTTCTAATTTAGTATCCAATTCAATTGTACATCATTAAATTCGAACATGTAATTAAAATTTAATGCAATTAAATTTGAACCATGGAATTAAATTTGAACATATCATTTAAATATGAGTTAAAGACAAATAAAGGAGGTTAAATTCGAAACTTTATTCGAATTAACCATCAAATTCGAACACCAACATTAATTCTAGTATTAAATTCAAAAATTCTCTTTGACTTTGATGGTCAAGTTTGGAACTAATCATCAATTTTGAACTAAAATATTAAATTCGAATCTTTTCTTCGAATATAAAATTAAAGTCGAAACATTTCTAGAACTTAATAGCAAATTCGAACCAATTATTAATTTTAAAGTTACATTCGATTTTAATTGACCAATTTCGAAATCCATACATATTTCTAGAACATTAAACTCGAACGGTGGCTTAAATTCGAATCTACTTTCGAATTTAGTAGTTAAATTCAAAACTTTGGTTCAATTTTACTATACTCGAATTTGTTCTATGTATCTCGAATTTGTTCTTAGCAACTCGAATTTGTTCATCTTCTATAGCTTTTTAATCTTACATTTTCAAGCCTAAAATCATATATGTACTAAATATTAAGCCTAGATTCAATTATATTAAACATATTCTAGTTAAATCTTAAGTTATTCTAGCTTTAATCTCATAAAATGCTAATTTCGAATTTATATCATCAAAACCGGAAAGTATAAAAGCTTAAAACGTAAATCCTTACCTCAAATTCGTATGTAATCCTTCATGCAACGATAGATTATGGTAGTATTCTTCGAGATCTTCCCGATGATATATAAATCTTGATAATCCGACGGTCGGTTCTTAGAGAGAGAGTAGAGAGAGAAATCTAGAGAGAGAGTAGATCTGATTTTATGATTCTAAATTCCGTTTATATACTTCAACTAGGTATGTTTGCTACTTAACTCATTATTATTTTCGTATCTTATATCTCTTTTGTTTAATTATCTTTAATATTCATTAAATCATAATTCATAATATTATATAATTCAATTAAATATTTCAAAACTTAATTAAATTATAATTCAAATAATGTAATAAAACTACATTATTGGTTCGATGATCAGATATTTAATTGGGCTAAAAGTTAGGTTGTTACAGAATGGGCTCCACCACGCACAAACTTCGTCCCCAAAGTTAGCTATGTTCGAACAGACTTGGGTAGATAGCTTTTATGATATCCTGATTCCGAAAACTGATACGAACCTTTGTGGTGATTCCACTGAACAAGCACCATCTGTTTTTCATGATTTATGCTTCTTTGAGATTCACAAGTACAAGAAACTCAAGTTTCTCTTCGGAGTTTCATATTTGATTCAATGTTTTGCTGTTATATAATTGTCGTTGATCATTTTAGGAATTCTGATTATCATTCATACCCTCAATATATGAGCTTTATGCTTTATGCCATAATCAATCCAAATAACGACTCAATACATGAATTAACTCATATATCTCTTTCGTTTGATCTTGAGCCAGTTATGACTTTTTAAATTTCACATCTGTATTATTGCAAAATTTTCAGTCGCTAACTTATATAATCACATAAGAAATTTTTAAGACTTCTGATTATCAGTTATATATATTCGCTTTGTGGACTTTTGAGATTTAATTTCAATTCAGCTAGCATCTCTATATATATTAGCTAGCTCATATCTCTTTTTATTTGCTCCTGTAATAGTTACAGAGCTTTTCGGGAGTCTGATATCTGTACTTTATGTTTCTTTTATTGATGATGTTTCAATCATCAATCACTTAATCGAATTCTGATTTGTGTTGACTTGTTATGAAGACGTATAATTTTCTTCGCTCTATCAAACAATGAAATCTATCCTCCGACGCAACAATCGGAGTCAACTCTTTGTGTAACGACTCCACCTCACCTACCTTGGTCTCCAATTGTGCTGCTATATCTGCCACATCCTTTACATCAGCAGTCTCTCGAGAAGCAAAATCCTCCAAGATGATCGAGTGTTTAGAAGCCGAGAATGAGAGTTTGAGGCAAAATGTTTTGAAATACTGCATTTAAAGCTCGCTGAACAAAACAGGAGTTCGAACAGAGAATCAAAAATTTTGGGTTACAATCGACCACATCTTCTTCGCGTTGGTTTCCGTAGTTGATGGATATTTCAAGCAAGTCAAATATGATCAAGAACTTGAAAAGATCATACGCTTTCAAGTCTTTCAGCGAATAGGAATATTAACGACATGGAAACAAATGCTAAACAGAATTGAATTCCACGGAAACGATATTGATAGAAATCGACAATTTACTTAGGCTTTCTCGATGCGATTCGTTAGACATGACGGCAGATTCTGCTATTGAAGTCAGGTCTCGGGTTATCAGAGTTCCAAAATCGTCTCCACGACCATTTACATCATCTTCT
>JAANYP010007462.1:0-59695 GCA_020465985.1 Centrapalus pauciflorus
TGCTTGTCAAATTTCAAAGGCTTTGATGGAGGATTTGTTGCATTTGGAGGGAACTCAAAAGGAGGTAAGGTTACAGGTAAAGGTACTGTTAATGCAGGCAACATGCTATTCCATGATGTTTTGTATGTTGAACAGCTTAAGTATAATTTATTAAGTGTCTCTCAAATCTGTGACAAACAAAACATTGTTCTGTTCACAGATTCTGAGTGCATTGTCCTTTCAAAAGATTTCAAATTTCCTGAAAATCTTGTTTTACTAAGAACACCCAGAAAGGACAATGTTTACTGTCTGGACACAGATCTGTTATCTAAATCAAATACTTTAAGCTGTTTGATATCCAAAGCATCATCCAATGAGTCTGCTCTTTGGCATAGAAGGATGTGTCACATGAACTTCAAGTCCATGAATGTTTTAGTCAAAAAGAATCTGGTAAGAGGCTTACCACAAAAGGAGTTCATCTGTGATGATCATTGTGTAGCATGCCTTAAAGGTAAGCAACACAAAACTTCTCATAAGACCAAAGAAGTAAATTCAATCTCATCTGTCCTTCAGTTGCTACATATGGATCTATTTGGTCCAACATCTGTTTTGAGTTTGAATAAAAGGGCATACTGTTTAGTCATTGTTGATGATTTCACCAGATTTACTTGGGTTTACTTTCTTAGGTCCAAAGATGAAACTGCTGAGCTAGTTAAGTCTTTTATCCTTAAGATAGAAAACCAATCAAATTCCAAAGTTAAGGTGATAAGATCAGACAATGGAACTGAATTTAAAAACCACATTCGAAACAGTTTCTGTGAGTCCAAAGGCATTGCTAGACAATATAGTGCACCAACAACACCACAACAAAACGGTGTAGCTGAAAGAAAGGGAAAACTCCCTATGAACAATGTTAGCTGATTCAAATCTGCCAATGACTTTCTGGGCAGAAGCTGTTAATACAGCCTGTTATGTTCTAAATAGGGTTCAAGTTGTTCAATCAAAAGGGAAAACTCCCTATGAGTTATTCCATAACAGAAGTCCCCTAATTGCTTTCTTCAAGCCTTTTGGATGCCCATGTACTATTCTTCACACTAAAACTCACTTAGGAAAGTTTGAAAGTAAAGCTGAAGAAGGATTCTTTGTAGGATACTCAATTTAAAGCAAAGCCTATAGAGTATACAACAGTGTGTCTAAAACAATTGAAGAAAGTGCCAATGTTGAATTTAATGAAAATACTGCTAATATCAAAGGCACTGGTCCTGATTGGTTGTTTGATTTAGATTCACTAACACATTCTCTGAGCTTTGTTGAGTATACTGCAGAAGCTGATGCATACAGGGTTGAAGCTGCTAACACAAATTCTCATGCTGTCAATACATCTTCTCAAGCTGTTGGCACAAAATTTCAGACTGCTGCAGATTCAACAAGTTGGGATGATTACACCACTCTACCACTTCTGTCATGTGATCCTCCAGGGATCCTGAATGCCCAACATGATGCACATCCAGATACTGAACTGCCACTCCCAAGTCCTGAGAGAACAGCTCCAACACAAAGGGACACAGTCCCAGATTCCAGACAGGCTGTTCCTGAAGCTGATCCTTTTACTAGTTCTGATGGAGATGATACCAATCTTGGAACTTCTTTTCAAACAGAGAGAGAGCCCACACTAAGGGTTCACAAGTATCACCCTCTCAATCAAATACTGGGTGATCCAAGCACTCCTGTTCAAACAAGGAAAATGGTTCACAATGAGACTGCTGCTGCTGAACAAACAGTCCCTGAATTCAGTCTAGCTGCTTTTGAACATGCCTGTTTCATGTCTCAACTAGAACCAAAAAAGGCATCAGAAGCATTAAAAGATTCATTCTGGATTGAAGCTATGCAAGAAGAGCTTTTACAGTTCAAAATTCAGAATGTATGGACTCTGGTGGATCTTCCTAAAGGTAAGAGAGCAATTGGTACAAGATGGGTGTTCAGAAACAAGAAGGATGAGAGAGGGATAGTCATCAAGAACAAAGCAAGACTAGTAGCACAAGGGTACACTAAAGAAGAAGGCATTGATTATGATGATGTATTTGCTCCAGTAGCAAGAATTGAAGCCATCAGACTATTTCTAGCCTATGCAAGCTTCAAAGGATTTAAAGTGTATCAAATGGATGTCAAGTCTGCTTTCCTGTATGGGACAATTGAAGAGGAAGTATATGTGTGTCAACCTCCTGGTTTTGAAGATTACAAGTATCCAGATAGGGTGTACAAGCTAGACAAGGCTCTCTATGGTCTTCACCAAGCCCCCAGAGCATGGTATGACACTCTGTCATCATATCTTCTACAGAATGGATTCAAGAGAGGCACTTTGGACAAAACACTCTTCACTAAGTCTATCAAAGATGAGATTCTGCTTGTCCAAATCTATATTGATGACATCATCTTTGGTTCAACCAATGATAGTTTGTGCAAAGAGTTTGAGGCCCTAATGCACAAAAAGTTTCAAATGAGTTCAATGGGGGAACTCACATTCTTTCTAGGGCTGCAGGTTAAACAGAGGCCTACTGGTCTTTTCATAAGTCAATCAAAGTATGTGAAAGACATACTGGAAAAGTTTGGCTATCAAGACACAAAGATTGCAAGCACTCCAATGGATTCTCATAAACAGCTCCATACAGACAAAGATGGCATAGACGTGGACATTCATCTATACAGATCTCTTATAGGATCTCTCATGTATCTAACATCTTCCAGACCTGATATTATGTTTGTTGTCTGTGTGTGTGCTAGGTTTCAATGCTCTCCAAAGGATTCTCACTTGGTTGCTGTTAAGAGAATCTTTAGATATCTTAAAGGCCAACCACATTTAGGCCTATGGTATCCTAAAGACTCTCCCTTTGAACTAACTGCTTATTCTGACAGTGACTATGGTGGATGCAACATTGACAGGAAATCCACAACTGGTGGATGTCAATACTTAGGAGCAAGACTGGTCTCCTGGCAATGCAAAAAGCAAACAATTGTCTCCACATCATCCACTGAAGCAGAATACGTAGCAGCTGCAAGCTGCTACTCCCAGGTAATGTGGATTCAAAATCAACTAAGAGACTATGGTATGAATTTCTTATCCACTCCTATTTATATTGACAATTCAAGTGCAATCAGCATTGTGCAAAACCCAGTGAAATTCCCAAAAACCAAGCATATAGAAATCTGATTTCACTTCATCAGAGACTGTAATGAAAAGAAGTTAATCCAAGTTACCAAAATACATACAGATGATCAGTTAGCTGATCTATTTACAAAACCTTTTGATGTGGGAAGGTTCACTTTCCTAGTATCAAATATTGGTATGGTAAACATGGATTAATTGTTTTTCATCATTATCTACACAGTATGCTTATTTAAGGGGGAGACACTGTTTCATTGAAAAGTTGCAAAATTTTAAACTAACAGCATGAGAATTTTCTCATGCTGCTAGTTCAATTTCTCGGACTGCTAGTTATTTTCACTTGATCTGTCAAAGTGTGCAGGGTATTTGGGTAATTTTTCAAATGTGTGCGCGGGACCCAACCTTTTCGAAACCTTTAAAGGTCCCGATTTCGTTCAGTTGTAACTACCAGTTACAAATTCTTCTTCCACGGCCTCTTGCTTTCTCTCTGAACGAATCACACATTCTTTTTTCAAACCCTAAACCATCGTTTCTTCATCAATGGAGTTTGTAAAAGAGCATAACTGCCTCCCATACACCCTAAAACACTCTGAACTTCAACCGTTTCATGCAATGATGGATTTCCTCAGGCACTCCCATATCCACTATGCCCTGACCATAAACCCTACTATATACATCTCCCATATTGAACAGTTTTGGAACCATGAATCTGTTCAAACCATCAATGGAGTGCCTACTCTCATATCCAAGATTGATGGAACTGTCATCAATATCACTGAGGAATCCATCAGACATCACTTGCATCTTCAAGATGCCTCAGGTATGACCGACCTATCCCTTCAAGCTTTACATTTTGGTCTTCAAAATATTGGTTATAGGGGTCCTGCTGATTCTTTTACTTTTCTTAAGGCACATTTTTCTCCTAAATGGAAATACCTTGTGCACATTATTCAGCAATGTTTAAGCCCCAAAAGAACTGGTTGGTCTGAGTTTTCTTCAAATATTGCCACTGCTTTAGTGTGCTTTTCTACTGGCCAACAGTTCAATTTTTCAAACATGATCTTTCAAGGAATGTTAAGGCATCATCCCCTAAAGAATGGGAAATTTTTTATGTATCCTAGGTTTTTGGCAGAAATCATTGCACACACCTGCACAACTCCACATTTACATAAACGGATACATGTTTCCCATAGGCACTCATTGTCTTCAATCAAAAGGCTGATAAAGCCAAGTGCCAATTTTGTCAGTGTAGATGTTCCATTGCCCTCTGCAATGATGAACATCATTCCAAGAAACAGAGGAGAGGGTCCTGAGCAGACACAGCCCAACATTCCTGCTTCACCCCCAGGACCCCAACCCACTCCTCATGATACACAAATTCCTTCTGATCTTTCTGCACAGCCAAGACGCCCAAATTCTTATATAAAAGGAAAAGGGGACCAGGAGCTCCTTCCTCCTCCTCCCATCAACAAGAGCTATATATCCCTGTGCAGAAGGATACTTCTGCACAGAATATCCAAAGGGAACCACTTGAGGAAACTCCCATCCTCTCTCAGGAGGTGAACATCTCTTCAGAGATGATTCATGTGAGTTCTGTGGCTGGCACTACTAATGTCTCTGCACAAGAGGCACAGGACAGGGCCAACATAGTTAAGACCACGCTCACGGTAACAGCAAGTGTGCAAACACAAGCTGGAAGTCCCCAGAACCAAGAAAAGAGGGGCCCCAGAAGTTTTTACCTCTGGTCTTAATGTCAGTGATAGATCACAAGCACCCCAGGTGTTTTCTGATCTTGAGACAAGTCTGCAACTCTTGCTTTTGACGGATCCCAAGCTGAAACCTGTTGTAGCCATGTTGGAATATCAAATGTCCATCATTGCTGCACAGGGGGCTCAAATTTTTGAACTTAAACAGGCAGAGGCTGCTCAGAATAAGCGAATGGATTATCTTCACAAAGGGTTCACCCTCTGTGGAAATAAAATTATGAAATTAGAGCAGATGATTCAAACCCAAGGGGCAAAGGTTGTAGGTCCTTCTGACTAAACCAATGCTTCCAAAAAGGGGGAGAATCAGGAGGTTCCCAAATCAGTTCAAGCAGCTCCAACAACAACAGTCCAAGCAGCATCAACAGTTCCAGTTTCTAGGCTAGCAGTCCCAACAGCTTCTCAAGCTGTTAGCCTAGAAACTCAAGCTGCTCCTTCAAAAGTTTCTGGAGTTGTGATCAGGAAATGAATTCAAGCTCCATCAAGCACAGTCCAAGCTACAACATCTGCTGCAAAAGACAAGGGCAAGGGCATTCTCATTGAGTCTCCAAAGCATAAATTCTCTTCCAAAGAAGCCCAAATTGCCTTTGATGCTGAAATTGCCAAAAGAATAGCAGAAGAACAGGACAAAGAATTAGATCAGCAAGCCCAAACCCCAATGGATGATGATGAGACTTTAGGTGATTACTTAAAGGGGTTTGTGGTTAAGAAAGGAGCTATGAAGAGAAAAATGCCAACAGGGCACACCAAGGCTGAGCACAGAAGATTCTTAATCAATTTTGCCTTTGCAGCAGGTATCCCAAAGAAAATGGCTCAGTCCATGACTACTGAAAGGCTGCAGGAGATCCATGACAAAGAAATGGAGAAAAGAAAGAAAACAAAAGGTTCTCCAGAAGCTCAACCATCCCAAAAGGTCCAACCATCACCAAAATCAGTCCAAACTGAAGCTGCTGCCAGTACACCTGCTCCCACTGATCAAGCAATTGTTTCTATTCCTTCATCAGTTAAGAGGGTGCTATTTGATCAGCAACTGCAAAAGGCCATGGAGATAGAGAAGTTGATTGATCAACATGATTTTACAAAGCCTCAGATCAACTATTGGTTTGCTAAGTCACTGGATGAAAGAGATTTAAGGGTCAAGTTTGTAATTAGAAGAGAGTCTGGACCACAAGAAGAGTTTGATACATTCTGGCAAATGGTTCAGAAGCTGACCAGGGATGAACTGATAAAGATGTACAACATAGGGTCTGTTACACAAGTTAGATCTGCTCTTCCACAAGTTAAACAACTCATCAGAGATCTAATTACAGTGGTTGACCCTGAATTTGCAAGACAAGAGATAGAAGATGCTGAGAGGAAAGAGAAAAAGATCAAGCAAATTGATCTGTTTGTCAAGTCAAAGACATACAGAATCAAATTCACAGATGGGTCTGGTATCTTCTTCAATCTTGAGTCTTACAATTTTTCAAAAGATATGTTGATGCAAATAAAATCAGCTAAAATATCTTGTGATAAAGAAGAAATGAAGAGAGAATTTTTGAAGGCTTTAGATCATAAACTTGCACAGCTGTAAGTTTTGTAAGCCTTGGTTTGTAAATAATAGCTTACTTATTCATTTCCATTTTTTTTGTATAGAACTTAAAGTCTTGTGTAAAGAATTTAAGTTAGGGGGAGATTGTTGGGAAATAGTTTAAGTATATTCAAGCTGTTAGTTTAGACTTCTCAGACTGTTAGTAGTTTTTAAATGTAAATACAAAGTTCATGCTGCTAGTTGAAGAAACTCGAGCTGCTAGTGTAAAAGTTCAAGCTGCCAGAGCAAAACAACTCAAGCTCCTCTGCTCATGCTGTCAAGGGATTCAAGCTGCTCAACAGTTTCAGAAACAGAAAGTGCTGATTTTCAGGAAACGATATCTATGTGAAGATTCCAGCATATCTACTATCAGAGAAGTCATTATTCGTCAAGGAAACATATCAAGAAGCAATATAAATACATAGAATAGGTCTTTCTATTATATAGGAGTTTTCTGCATATTTTTGAGTCTGTAATTGCTTCATTGATAGAGTTTTCATAAGCCTCTAAGGTTGTAAAACCCTAAGAACAGTTTGTGTTCTTCGTCTAATCAAACAGATTAGATGTGCTTGTAATCATTGAATTCAGCAATACAAACAGTCTTGATTACTTCTTGTGTGTTTATTCATTATTGATTTCGAAAGTTTTTGTTAAAATAATTAAGTGTTATTCCGCAAACTTCTTGATTAAACTTTGATTCAAAGCAAGATTATTGATTTATACTCTGATAAATTCAAATCAGTTAGTCTTGGTAATTCATATTTAGATCCTGACAGTCAGTAAGCATTTTCTTGATCTTCTAGTTGTGCTAGCCCTACATTTGGTCAGCAAGTGTTGCATCTGTCAACTTCTAAAACAAACATTTCAATGGGTTACAGACTCACATTTAGAAGAAACGTATCTTCCTTTCTAGACTCCATAAGGTATTAGTAAGTCCACAAACCAAATATGTATTCTCATAAATCACTTGGAACTATACTTTGCTCATTATTAGAGTTCTCAAATTTTCATCCCTTGTCGATAAAAACAGGCATGTTTATTAAATTTATACTATACGAAGAAGGTCCAAAAGCATCATATACGTAAAATTACAGAATTCATATGACCTTGAATACTAGTAAACCTTTTTATGCATATTTTAACAAACATGACTCATGTATAGATGAGCTGATACAGACCATAAGATTGCTTGTAAAACTGCTAGGGGCAAAATCACTATAATATATGGCGTTAAATACCAAAAAATCTTTTTTGAGCTAACAATATCAACCAATATCAACCCACTATTTATTACTGTAGTTCAAGGCTACCAATAACATTAGTAGCATAAAAGTGGGGACAAAAACCCTTACATGATCTTGCTCGTGTAAACGTGTTTGTTAAACTCCGGTTGACACAAATCGAAGTTAGTAATATAAAGTGCCTACATGTATGTACCTGAATGGTTGAATGAGTCAATGAATGCTCATGAGCACCGATGTTGAGTATAAGTATAACTAGTCGATGAACAAGACTTATCCACTAGTCTTACAGTCATGAAACTTTACATCAGGACACCTTGTGAAGGCCAAATTGTAAGTGATGTTTAGTCTCGGAATGTATTTCTGAGCCGAGCTCTAACCCGTGCTTAGCATTGAACCATGATTTTTAAGACACTTAGAATTTTACTTCACACATTACAAATATACTTTGTGGCTTATCGTTTTCTTTATTGTAATAACTCCGAACACCTGGCAACCACTTTCTTTCTGATGCTACCTGCCTCTAATGTTACTTTGTCGAAACCGACTACTTTTCAATGAAAATAATCACAATCCTAAGACCTTAGTTGACACGTTATAAATCAATATCTTCTAGAATATAGGCACAACTTAAATTTTGGAACCATCAAAGCGTTAGTCATGGAATACCGATTAAACTTCAGGACCCAAGAAAACAACTAGGTTCACTCTCGCATTCGATCAATAAACCTCTAGTCAAGTGACTTCCTAGGTTTAGTTGTTCGACCGTATTCATTATAGTTAAGGTCCTTTTATCAGGTTTTCAGTGTACACCAAATCTCTCCCTACAGTCTTACTACATTATAATGGTAACTTCAACCTTAGGACCGATACCTTTGATCTTAAACCTCTCATTTTGAGTCACAACATCTGCCTAATGCATAACATGTCGTGTCTCATCAATGAGACAATATAAATAAAATAAAATTTCCAAGGATATACCAATGTTACGACGGTAATTATTTATTTCCTATATCTATAAACACATGCACCAATGTAGGTATTTTACTTTCAAAAGGAAAATGCTTACAAATTTAGCATACACCATGATATACATTTTTTTTGTTTTCTAAAAAAAAGGGGGGGGGGGGTGATTATGTATAGATAGAGTTATGCTGTATTTATATAGTTACCATTAACAAAACAAAGGAAAAGTAAATCTCCAAAAGTCACACATCAGGGTCATTTTAGTAATATTATAACTTTTAGTACTAAGTTTCATTCGCCTTCCGGTAGAATTTGTTTGATCATCGTTAGAAGTCTACTAAGTGTTCCTTCTGCTAAGAGTATTAGAGTCTGATCTTCAGCCTCTAACTTTAGTCTGCAAGTGATAACTCTAACCTTCAACGTTCTGGACTCCAGTCAGCATGTGTGAACTCTAGTTTACCTATTTCGAGTTATTTTGAAACCATCATGTATATATTTGAACATCTTATTAGATCTCATTCTGACCTCCCTTTAGACAACCCACCTTCTAGGAGGCATGTTAGCATTATGTACGCCTGTTACATCTGATATACTCAACTCTATATACTATATATGTATGTTAATAATATTACATGTAGCATTATTATTTGAAAATATAATCAATTTAAGTTTTGTCATTTTAGTTCATAACTACTAATGGAGTAGTAACATTGAATTGGGGGACTGTCAAATATTACAAGTTTTATACAAAAAGACCATATAGACAAAAACATAAAATAAAATGGAGTAGTAACGTTGAAGGAGTTTGGTCTCCAATCCATCGGTGTGTTACCTTCCAGTCATAGGGCACCACGTTGGAAAGATGAGTTTCGCTCTCCTTCCATATTCTGTGTTAGTCTCCAATCAGCGACTACACTCACTCTTTCTAAAGGTCGAGTTTGCTCCCTTGCTAAATTATACCGACTTTGGTCACCATACCAAGATAGAAATGGGATAAGGTGTATGTTTCTCTAAATGTCTAATGGAAGACTTCTTACAAATGAAGGTCCCCTTATGAAAAGGAGTGACCAACTCAAGCCCTATGTTTAATTCCACCTCGTAAATCTCGGAATGCTAACTTATTCTTAAGCTAATATGTGTCCCTTTGGGCTTCGGGATCCATCATCCTCATTTATGAGCAAACCTCTAGTAGGAGCTTGTTCCTTATTGTGTCGACACCAAGCTGCTTATTGAACACTTTCCATCTGGAATGTGTTCCTCGCACTTTTTGAACACTCTCCATCAGGAGTCTGTTCCACCCTGCATATTGAACACTTTCCATCACGAATGTGTTCCTCGCACTTTTTCAACACTCTCCATGAGGAGTCTGTTCCACCCTGCATATTGAACACTTTCCATCAGGAACGTGTTCCTCGCACTTTTGAACACTCTCTGTCAGGAGTTTGTTCCACCCTACTTATTGAACATTTTTCATCAGAAATTTGTTCTTTGCATTTCTTGGATATTTACCGTCAGGATTCTATTTTGCCCTGCTTATTGAACACTCTCTATTAGTTAGTTCATCACATTTATTAAGTCCATTAGGAGTTTGATGGCACACTTGGGTTTTGTGGTCCAAAATAAAATCATGTATCACTTCAATATCAATAAATATAAAAAAATATGTATCAGTCCGAACTGCTTGATCAGGCCAAACACTCGGACTGGGGGGGTTTGTTTGTGTGGGTAAATCAACCACTAAGTGGAATCTTGATATTGATAAAGAAGGGCATTAATGGGGGTAGCTTTTGTTCCCTCTGACCATTACAAATAGTACCTGCAAAAGACAAAAGACTAGGCACAGAGTTGCAGCATAAAGGGAGCCCTCTGATTGGTTGCTGACCTGCCCTCCGAGTAGCGCAGGTTAGAGGTCAAAGATTCCTTTATGAAAAACGACAATGTCAAGAACTTATAAATAATGATTTGATCCTCACACTCAGGTATCATCTTTCTCATCCTAAGAAAACCCTAAATTACTTTCTCTCTTTCTGCAACGTTACTCGGACTCTGTCTGACTTCAGCGTCGAAGGTGCCGCGCAGGGGTCTCCCCCTGCATGGTATGCTGACCTTTCTTGTTTATTTGGCTCTCAGATATGTTAAAGATGGATGAGCGTATTTGATGATATCTCAAGGTGTATCTCAAGATGGATGATTTACTTTTCCTTTTTTTGTTAATGGTAACTATATAAATACAGCAAAACTCTATCTATGCATTTTCACCCCCTCCCCCCTTATTTTTAGAAAACAAAAAAAATGCGTATCATGGTGTATGCTAAATTTGTAAGCATTTTCCTTGAAAGTAAAATACCTACATTGGTGCATGTGTTTATAGATATAGGAAATAAATAATTACCGCCGTAACAATATGCTCTCTTTTCCGTCGATTTGCATGTCTGTGTATGTGTTTATGCCATTTGGGTGTGCATTTTCAGATTTTTATATGAACCCTTGAAATCTAGAGTTTGCATATTCTTTGATTTTGGTTTTTTGTATGTTTATGTGATGCTTTCCTTCTATTTTGACTCTTTGTTTTTTCTACTTGTTTTTTTGCTACAATTTACGATGCATTTAAATTTGTTTTTATTTTTTGATTCGTGTTTTGCTTTCAGGTACTTGTGGAGCTGAATCTCACTGATTAATTTACCAGGTCTGGTGTAATATCATCTCACATTTCTTGTTTTTAGCTTCGATCGTGCTTAATTTAGTTTGGATGTGTTTCGGTATCAGCTTACGTGCTTATATTTGTGTAATTTGCTATTGTTTACTTTCGATTCAAATGTAGTATCTCACCGTGTGATTCAGACATTCGATCGTCTTTCTGTAAAAGAGTTGGTAAATGTGAATAGGTTCAAGAAGCAACAGGAGGAATGCCATTTAACCCTTAAGAGCATCGCAGGTTAAAAAACAAGCAAAGAGACAACAACCCCCGCTCCTAAAGTTGTGCCTGCAAGCACCTCCACAAAGTTGCCTGTTCCTGCAGTTAAAATTTTTAATGACATGGAGGTCATCTTATGAGTCATGAGAGGACCAAAGATGTATATGTAATGTTCAGTTTGCCATCTTGCCTTGCTGACGGACTCTGACTCATGTGTCTTAAATAATGTAGAGCCGCCTCTTTCTTTTCTAGCCTTTTCTTAATGATGTATTATGGTTATCAACTTATAATATAAAGAAATAAAATTAAGCAGAATGGAGAAGCTTACAGAGTCTGGGAAGCTTAGTGAAATTCACAATGACATAAGGGCAGCCGAGAGCAAGAAAAGCCCACATGACTGGTAAGATTACAAACTCAAAACCTCAAGTAGGCTAAGATTTTTCATAGGACCAGTAGAGAGTACCTGAAAAATTGTCATAAGAGACCAATATGCTATTTTATTATCAGGTTTCTGGTCAAGGAGCTGGATGGTAAGCCTCTCCCAGCAATCACCCGTCCTGTTACAAGATGTTTCTGTGCACAATTATTAGCCAATGCACAAAAAGAAGTAGCTGAAAACAAAAAGGTGAGCATATTTTCCAATTATTTGCTTAATTAAAAATAATTCATTATAATTTCAATTGTATTTTTATGATAGAAAGTAACATTCTTGATGTGGTTTTGCAGGTACCAATGGCTGTGGATAACAAGGTTGCATATAAGAAGGCTACAGTGATGCCAAAACCACCACCTGTGCCGCAAAATGCAGTGGTAATCGAGATCAGTCCTGATATAGAAGAAGGGAAGAAACCCGATCCAACTTCTCGATTTCGAAGCAAGCAACATCAATCGTTCCTAACTTCAACACTTACTGGCCGTAGAAGGTTTCCTGTGGCCTTAACTACAAACCTAAACTTGCAAATGTTGTCGATATTGATGCTCAAGATTTCCATTATGAACTGGCTGAGGTAGAGTCGAAGATATATACAGTTTCTACAAGCTTGTAGAGGTAACATAATAAACAATTTATAGAAATAATCCCATTTTAATATAGATGTATAGTTTTATTTTATTTAATTTGTTGATGTTTTTGTGATGCAGAATGAGAGCAAAGTTCATGACTATATGCATTTCCAACCCGAGATCAATGATAGAATGAGGGCGATTCTAATCCACGATCTGAGGTTTATCGCTTACTTTAAACTGCAAATGAACTTGCAATCTGCAAATAAACTTGAATTTATGATCTGAAATTGTGTAGATTTATTTGGTACCATTAGGTATAAAACAACTTATGTTATCATTGTGCTATTTTAATTTTGTTATGAAGAGCTATTTACAGAGGGGGTATTTACAGTGGTTGGCATAGACGATCAACTCTATGAAACCGCCTTGCCTAAATTACATGAAGTCAACTTTCTAAAAAACCCATTGCCTCAACTTAGTGGAGCATCTTCGTGTATCTTGTTAAACCATTTGAAAATTTTATGCTCCAAGTAAAGTGTACAGTTTCTGTCTTTTTTGATGCCATCATGATAGTATACTTATTTAGTATAAGCATCATTTGTGGTGTAAAAATATTGTATTTAGCTACTTTTTTCTATTTTGTCTCGTGCTTTTGATTTCTGATACATAGAAAGTGAAGTAAATTATAAACATATATTTTTACGTTTGTCCTCTTGAGTTGTTTCTTTGTTTCTTTGTTTTCCTGCTTATGACAAATTCCATCAATAAATTGACAAGTAACTCGTCTAAATCTGATTCTGGCTTTAGCCTTCTACATGAAATCTAATACGTTTTGATGCTGAATAAAAACTATCAGCGGCAATATGGCAATATGAAGCACAAGAAATAATATTTCTCTAAATTTGATTTTTTAAACTTAACTGGCTGTTTTCGTCAGGTGCGTACAACATTTACAATAGCAAGCAACACCAAAGAATGTGGATATGGTAGATGATGAGTTCATTCTACATGTTGAAGGGACTGCAAGTTCACAGAGAGTAATATGCCATATTGGGAAACAAAGTTGGCCTGGTTTGTCTTGCTTTCTGTTTATTTTCTCTTTACAATTTCCACGTAAATTTTTTTTTCTTTTTGAAATCGTGATCTAATAAGTCATTCATACTATTCTCATATAGCTGAATTTTCTAGGTAGACTTACGTTAACCAGGAACAGGAAAATAGGGTGAAACGGATTGGGAATTCGAAGGTTCACGTGAACAGCTCTGAGTCACTTCCGGCCAGGTTTGGTACATTGTCTGGCTTCTCCTTTGTGTATGTGAAAATTTTGTTAGTTTTCTAAATGAATGCATGCTTTATTTGATATACTTGGCATGTGATCTGCATCTCAGGCTCTAGATTTGACACTTACTTAAAATGGAACACAACATTTGACTTCATGTGCTTTTCAATCTAACATAAATTTCCTGTAGGGGGAGTCAAGGGACTCGCTAAAGTAGATACAACTTTTTTGTGCTCCTTAAGGGGGTAATTTGAATAAGACAATTCCGTCTCATTTTCTATGGAAATTGAATTCTTAGATGTTTCTAATGTGTTTTATTGAACACGTTAGACATCTACACCAAAAGCAATAAAATGTTGCTGCCAACTGTTTATGTTAACAATTTCACATTTCATAGTCAGCTCAAGAATGCATTTTAGGATGTTAGCTACTGTTAAATTTAAATATTTGTATAGTGTAGGGTTCCTTTGTGTAAGTATTGTATCTATATATTGTGAGCCAATGCAATGCATTTCCTACGTGGTTTTTGTTGGGAAACTCTCTAAATAAACAATCACAGGATTTACTAAACTGAACTTTTATTAATAATCTTTGAAATACACAATTTACAATCTTTACAATGCTTCATATTTATAATAATCTAAGAGGTGCGTGTGAATAGTTGCAACTCTTCATGAAACCTTTTCGTAAGGTTGTGTCTTTTCGTGAATAGACACACCTCTTCGGTTTATCTAAATGATATTCTAGTCCCCTACACTTTAAATAATTACATATTAAACTCTAAACTATTACATAATCAAGATTAAACTAACATTCTCCCCCTTAATCTTGATTGTTCTTCAAGTCTTCAATCTTCTGTTCTTCTGTTTGTCTTCAACACTTGCATCTTCTTGCTCGTGTATTCTCAATCTTGCAACACTTGCATCTTCTTGCTTGTGCAATCTCAATCTTGTTAGGTTCTCTAACTGTCTCTGCATTTGTGTCTCAAATGCGGTCTCTCTATCTGTATTTGATTTTGCTGAATCAAATCTTCAGTTTCTCTAACCTACTTTAAGAAAAATGATCTTCTCTCGATCAGTTCTTCTTTGAATCTCTACTTTTAAGAAAAATGATCTACTCTCGATCAGTTCTTTGATTGATCATCTACTCTCGATCAATCATACTCTCTTTGGTCTAAACTCGACCTTGTCTCCTCTCTCTCTCTCTCTCTCTCTCTCTTCTTTCTTTCTTGTTATTGATCTAATCTTGATCAATAACCATCAGTCACGTTGGTTCTAAGTCTTCTTCAATGAGGTTTGACACTTCTTTTCTATGATCTGGTTCTAAACAATTCTTAGCGTAGTGTCCAAATTTGTGACAATTGTAGCATTCTATCTCTCTAGTATCTCTTCTTTGGTAGCTTTGATTTCCAGGGTTTTTTTCTCCTTTATCATGACTATCTTTACTTTTGTTATCTCTTGTGAATCTTCCTTGGCCTCTTCCTTGTGTCTGATTTCTTCCTCCTCGTCTATTGTTGTGTTCATAACTTCTGTCATTTCCTTGATGTGTGAACAACAACTTCTCATTATAATATTCCTGACTACCTTTTCTAAACTTAATCCTTTCTTCGTAAGTCTTAAGTTTTCCGATAATTTCTTCTAACTTAACTGTCTTAAGGTCTGCAATCATCTCAATAGTTGCTACTACTGGTATAAATCTATCTGGTACTGAATTAGGTATCTTCCGTACTTTTGTTTGCTCATCAAATGTTAATCCACATGTTGCAGCCTTCTATCAAATCCCAAACTCCATTTGCCACTAATATTTTCTTCATTCTTAATGCCCATAATGTATAATTCGTATTTTTCAAAATTGGACATTGATACGATGATAATGTTGTGACAACAACAGTATCTTTATCTCCTGACATACTATTTAAATTGATTTTTCCTTAAACTAAAATATATATAAGAAATAATTCAACTTAATTTTTATATCTAACCACAATTATTCCTCAAATAATTTAATATTTTTCTAACTTAAATTATAATGGCAAATTTCAAACTTTAATTTATTTCTAATAAATTAAAATCTAACTTCTAAAATAATAATAATATATATAATCAGAATATATATATATTGAAATTAAAATTTTGGAAAAGAAAAACCTGGTAGGCTTTTTTTCTTTTATTTGGGCTTTTCTCCTTAAAAATGATCCGGCTGTGGACTCGTTCCTTTCTTGGATCCGGTTACTGCTACCTTTTCTTCTCTTATGATCCGTTTCCTTCTTGGGTCTGTGCCCCGTGCCACTCTGGTCTCTTTTCTTCTTTGAAACGGTGCTATTGTACTATGAGATGCCTCCTTCTTCTTCAACCGATGCCTACCTTGTTCTATGAATCGGTGTAACTATTACTTCCTCAATCGCTGCCTTGATAAATCGATGTAACCCTCTCCTATGAGTCGATGGTTTGTTTAACCTAAAACCCCTTTCTGTTGCCTATACCTAATCGGCGTCGCTGGTTATGTTTTGTGTGACGGTTGCGATGGTGGTTCTACGGTGGTGTGTGGCAACCGTTGGTTACGGGTTTCTGTCCGTGTCAATCACTGGTTCGATTTCTGGAACCCTAAATGTTGCCTCTAATGATGGCGGCGATCGGTGGTTCTGGTGGTTTGTGGCGGCGGTTGGTTACGGGTTTCTGTCCGTGGGTTCACTCCTACGGCGGTCGCACTTTTCTGTGGATTTTTCTGCGGTGGCTTCTTCAAAATCAGGTTATATCTTTCTGATTTTGGCTTCTATTGGTTTCGGTATGAGGCTTATACGTACTGGTATATCCCCTTTGACTGATTTCTAGGGTTTGCTATATCTAATTCTATGAATTGCGATGGGGCTTACTGAATTCTGAAAACTTGTTGCTTGAATTTTGCCTTCGGTTACTGTGATGAGAGAAACTTACTGAATTTCTCTAAAATTTGAATCTCTTCTAGATTCCTCTTGAAATCAAACTGATTTCTTTGTTTGGTGCCGGTTGGTAGTAGAACACTATTGTGTTCGTCTGCCCCGTGTATCAATTTGGCAATCTCTTTGCTAATCTCCTTAACGGCGATGCTCTAATCACCGGGTGTATTTCTTGGATTGTTTCTGTCATCTATTGACCTTGCGCTCTTATACCAAATGTTGGGAAACTCTCTAAATAAACAATCACAGGATTTACTAAACTGAACTTTTATTAATGATCTTTGAAATACACAATTTACAATCTTTACAATGCTTCATATTTATAATAATCTAAGAGGTGCGTGTGAATAGTTGCAACTCTTCATGAAACCTTTTTGTAAGGTTGTGTCTTTTCGTGAATAGTCACACCTCTTCGGTTTATCTAAATGCTATTCTAGTCCCTTACACTTTAAATAATTACATATTAAACTCTAAACTATTACATAATCAAGATTAAACTAACAGTTTTACAATTAACATGGTATCGAGCTTAACCTAGAATTTTTTTCTGCGGTTGTGCCCTACCGTCCCCACTCCGATGGTGTACCCACCTTCGGACTCTCTTCCGCTGCCCTTCCTCCTCTCTGTGCCCTGCAACCAGCTGCCGCCGCCGCCGCTTCCGCTCCCCGACGCCGCCTCCTCTTTGCGACCTGCACCATCGCCCACCCTAGGACTACCTCACAGGCCCACTGCGGCGCCATCACAGACCCACTGCGCCGCCTTTCCTCTCTGTGTCCTTCGCTGGTTCCTTTGCGATCAGTATCTTTCGCCGGTGACCAGCCTCTTTGTGCCGCCCGTTGTTCTGGTTTTCTGGTCTGCGGTGAACGTGGACTTGGTTCCTGGTTTTGGTCGCTGTTGCCTGTTTCTGGTTCCTGGTTTTGTCGCTGCCTATTTCTGGTTTGTGGTTTTAAACTTCTGGAATTAATGAATTGAAGAGTTGGTGTGGCAACTAGGAATACGCGCGTGCACTGCTACCTTAGGCTAATAATATCATATATCATACAGAAAGTTATTATATAATATTGTTATATATTATTCAATATATAATATTATTATTTGGTGCTACTTTGTGCAAGCTGATATTGCCGCTGCCTCCATTCATCGCTGACTGCAGACACCACTATTGTTACTCGTTCTCCACCTTACGGTTACGGTATCGTTAATATTAAATTATATCTACCTACGGTTGAGCATACGTCTATTTTTTTACTTCTTGCTTGTAATTATTATTCTTAATTTGCCTACTCTGTCATCATGACTGGTCCTTCCTCTTTACCTTCACCACCCACAGCAGCACAACTTGTTTATGGCCTCACAAATGTTTATAATCAATATAGTTTAAAACTTTCCATTGATGGCTCTAGTTATAAACTGTGGCGTCGTATTTTCTTAGATATGTGTAAGGGTGCTAAAGTTTTAGGACACATCACAGGCACTTCTAAACCAACCAATGATCTTGATGAAGACCGGCAATCCATTGACTCTCGTGTCAAATCCTGGTTTTATTCTACTTGTGATCCTAATTTGTTGCAAATTGTTTCGAGTGATGAATGTACTGCCAAAGATTTATGGGACAAAATCGATGATTTCTTTCTTAACAATAAAATGTCTCGTATGTTACAACTACAAGAACAGTTTCGCAACACCGCTAAAGGATCCGCTTCCATAACTGATTTCTGCCACACACTAAAAAATCTCGTTGATGCCTTATCTGATGTTAGTGAAGTTGAATTAGTAATGCAGATACTTCAAAAACTTCCCCCGTCATATTTTAGCATTGTTGATGTCATTACTAATACTACTCCTTTTCCCAATTTCATTAAAGCGAAAAACATGCTTCTCTTACATGAATCTCGTGAAGCCACTGCTGATTCCCACCTTGATACGCCTATTCCGTCCCCCGTTGCCTTATATTCTCATGTCTCTAACCCTGGTAAAACAAAGAATAATAAGTCAAACAAGGGTAAAAATAATAGTCGTAGTGCTCCCAAAGGAGGTGGGGGGTTTACAATTAACAGCTACATTTTGACAATGGTACATAAAATGATATAACATTAAAACTTTGCATCTTTTATGATTATGCTATAAAATTCCAACCAGTTTGCTTTATAAGATATGACATGTCATTTGAAAAGAATGCACTCTGCAAAGCCCTGTATGAAATTACTTCTAGGCAAGTGGTTATTCAGAAAACTTGATATCAATTAGAGATGTTTTTAACAAAAAGGAACAGAAATTTAGAACTTGAGAAGCACTAGCAATTTATATATCAATAAATGAAGTAGTTGGTAAGACATTTTTTTTGTCTAGTGTAGGTCATTTATGGAAATTTAGCAATGCTTTTACCATCAGTATATACTTTTAGTGACATGTTTTTGATGACAGTTATACTTGTAAGTTGTAATGACACTTTATTTTTTATAATGGCCCATTTCAGGCATGTTCTGAAAGTAAATTAACTTAAAACAGTGTGGAAAAAGACTACGATGCTTAATAATGACATAAACACCATTTTATATTGTCCCCATTTAAACCCCATTCTTTTTCTTTAAAGTTTCTCACAGTTCATTTGCGGGTGCGTGGGGTTTGTATATATAGGTAATATCTGGGTTATGTATTTCTTTCATTGTAGTGTGATTGTCATGATAAGATAAACAACTTTCTCATAATTATTAGTATTTGCTTTGCTTGTGCTTTTCATGTTTTTTTAGCTACACCGATTTAGAAATAAATCTCTTACAATACACTTGATGTCTTTTAGCTCAAACTTCTAAAGGTCAGTTGAAGACCCTGTTGGCTTTTAGTCTGAACCTTTGACCCGTCACCAAAGCGATCTGCACCTTTGACCCGTCACCAAAGCGAACCTGTCCTGTGACATTTTTATTGAGTTCAGACAAACAATTACGCATACCAGTCATGTGGTTACTTGCCCCATTGTCTAAATACCACGTGTCATTACCAAATTGATATTTGTACTCGCCGTTCCCCAGAAAAATCTTCTCCTCATTTAACAGGACTAAGGTTTCCATTTGTTCACCGCACACCATTAGCATCAATGCTGGTTAATCTTCTTGTGTTTGTGTCAAATTGGCTTCATCATTCTTCTTCTTTAGCTGAGACTTACATTCTGATGCGTAATGTCTGTACTGCTCACAATTGAAACATTGTATGTGCTTCTTGTCTCTACCCCGATGTTGATTTCTAGAGTCTTGAGATGGCTTGAAATTCCCCCCACGACCACCTCTGCCATGTCCAGCTCCACTACCAAGACAACCACTCCGGCCGCCTCTATCATGGTGGTAAAAACCACATCCTCTTCCACATGATGAAGAACTTCCTCCCGAAGTTTTCTGACTCATTTGGCCATCCGTTTTTATGAGCAGTAAGTTCCCCTCACTACTCATAATTCCACTACGAAGCTTCAACCGATCTTCGTATGCTTTGAGTCGGCCTACTACTTCTTCGAATGGCATTAGATCAACATCTGAATATTGCTCCATGGATGCCACAAGTTGAAGGTATCTGTCCGGAACCGAATCAAGCAGTTTACGAACCAAAACTCCATCTTCAAGTGTGGCTCCGAGGCTGTTTTACTTAGACACCATACCACTCAATTTCCCAGTGAATTCATCGACGGTCTCCCCATCCTTCATTCGCAAGGCTTCAAATTCACTCTTGAGTGTGTGAATTCTTTCCTATTGAACTCTTTACGCCCCAAGATAACGTAACTTAAGAGACTCTCACACCTCGTTCGCCGTCTTCTTCTTCGATACTTGCAGGACGATATCTTCCGGTAAACCTTGGAATATGAATGCCCTAGCCGACTTGTTCTTCTTTCCATCCACCGCCTCACCGGCCGGTGGCTCAACGAACTCCCACAACCCCTATGCGTTCAGTATAGATTCCATGTGAATCTCCCAAGTCGTATAGTTTGACGAGGTCAACAACGTGCACTGAAATGGCACACCACCACTCTCTTTTCTTCCTGTCACGATCGACATTGGCTCAAGACAAAGATACTTGGGCATGAACCAACTTGGATCTGATACTAAGTGTTGGCAAACAAGATGAAGGACCTACAACTGTATTCCGGGAAAAAATACAGAGCACAAGATAACGTAACTTAAGAGACTCCCACACCTCGTTCGCCGTCTTCTTCCTCGATACTTGCAGGAGGATATCTTCTGGTAAACCTTGGAAGATGAATGCCCTAACCGTCTTGTTCTTCTTTCCATCCACTGCCTCACCGGCCGGTGGCTCAACGGACTCCCACAACCCCTGTGCGTCCAGTATAGCTTCCATGCAAATCACCCAAAGTCGTATAGTTTGACGAGATCAACTACAGGCACTGAAATGGCACACCACCACTCTTTCTTCTTCCTCCCCAGCCCCCATAAAGAACTGTATTATACAGCTCTCAAAAGATAAAAAGAGAACGATCGACCAAGACGAAGATACTTGGGCATTAACCAACCTGGATTTGATACCAAGTGTTGGCAAACAAGATGAAGGACCTACAGTAGTATTCCCGAAAAAAAAAAAAAAAAACAAAGCACAACAATGGGAAAGTTTATGGTTTTTTTTATTTCTCAAATTGAAACTGGAAATTTTGCTTACAAAGAAGATAAGGAAATACGAAGCTATAAATTAACAAAGAAATAACAAACAATGCTATAAACGTGGCCACTTCCCAGTAGCCATACCCATGTTCTCTTATCGACCAGCAAGGCACCCCAACAAATCGATCAAACCTTGACCTTCTAGAATTATTGTTAACAAGGGTCAACAACACAATTTGATGAACTTGGGATTTTAATAGTACAGATGCATGCTAAAAATAATAGTTTACTGGAGGGACAGGAAAACAATGGATAAATATGTGGAGAGATCAGTGTTGTCTAGACTCTTGCTTCAAGTCTCACAAAGAAGGTATTAACAGAAAAAAAAATCATCAACAAGAAAAAGAGAGTTAAGCAAAAGAGAACAATACAGCTTAATTAACTAGAACAATTTTAGTGTTATCTTAATCATAAACCATAAGTTACATACAAAATAAACCCCAACTGTAATCACCACATTACTCTTTGAAGAATACTAAATGGGTATATAACTATTAAACGAAATATATGATTTTTTTGTAGAAAAGTAAAAAGAAAAAAAAAATACCAAAACCAAACCCATCTACCTAGTTAAGATGCTAGCGAGACACAAAGAAATAACATACCTCTACAAGAAAAATGTAACTAATTATCTTCATCTTTCGGTTGAAGCAAAATCACAGGCTAATAATGAAACTACATGGTTCCATATCCAAAGGTTAAAGTGTGCAGATCAATTACTATAACTAACATTTGGCATACTGATACACACCGTTTTGGTGCTTTACGATGTCGTTTCACCATTTTGCAGTAATTACAGAAACAGTCCCTGTAGTTTATATAAAATTTTAGATTTGGCCCCTAAACTTTCATTTTTTCAAAATTAATTATTATTCTCAAGGTTTACATTCAACATTGTTCCTTATCTATTAACTTTAATCAATTACTCATTTTGTCATTGTTTATATTATAAACCAATCTAATTAAAAATTTTTAACAACTCCTTATTTTAATAAAATAAATAGGTATAAAAATATTAATATTTTTAATCAATTAGAAACAAAAAAATACAATAAAAACATCTATACATACATACATACGTACATACATACATACATATATATACACACACACACACACACACACAGTGGCGGATCCAGAAATGTCTTTTATAGGGACGAAATTTTCAAGTTGCGATAGTACGAGTGTTTGTGGTTCTATAAACAAATTTTACGCTTCAAAAGTTCGGGTCAATTCATATTGGTTACATAATAAAAGAAATGCATAAATACGACAAGTCATTAATCATTACAAACTAAAGAAAATTAGATATTATAGTTGTCTCTAACGATTTTCAACTTTTGAAAACAAGTTATTAGTCATTATTTCATCATCCAAAATTTTGAGTGATTTTTTCTTTTTAGTGTAAATGTAACAGTTTGCATAATTATTTATAAATTTTGTAGAGAATTATTAGAATCTCTTCCACTAGATAAAAAAAAATCAGATTTTGGTAAATTTTTTAAAAAAAAAATAGATTTATATTGTATAATGAACTAAAGAAATTAAATAAATGTAACTTAATATTAATTGTTAAACACTTAAAGTATTAAACAAATAATAATCTGAATATCTAAAATGCTAAAACAACAAAAAACTTTCTTACTAACACCAAACAAGTAACAATAAAACTAATAATATATTAGTCCAATGCCAAATATAAAGTGTCTAATAATGTATTAACCCAATAAATGAAGGTTCACTATACATGTATTTTTAAATTATTTGTTAAATGAGTAACAAACTATTAGGTTTTGATATATTTTTTTAGATTTTGTAACAAATTTTTTTATATATTTAAAATTTATAAAAACTAACAAGGATATTGGTGTCGAACTAAATTAGAAATCGAAATGATTCATTGTTTTTATACTAAAACATTAAAAATTAGATTGTTTGGATATTTTTTTACGTTTGGTTAAATAAAAATCGAACTGGTTATTAGTTTTATCCTTCCAAAATACTTCAATTTGATTGGTCATTTTTCCATTTGGTTAGCCATTTCTGAAAAAATTGAAATGTTCGTCATTCCAATTTTTAATGTTTTCGCACGAAAAAAACAAAGAAAAATTTCGGTATTCAATTTAATCAAGCGAAACAAAACAACCGCTTAATCTAATTATTAATCTTTTTGACCGGAAAAACATTTAATAACTTTGATTTTCAATTTAACCAAAGGAAAAAATGACTAACCATATTAGTTTTAAATATTTTTGCTCAAAAAAATGTGAAAAAAATATTAAATTTAAACGACTGGAAATAACGCCAAGTGATTTAACTTTAAATGTTTTCACTTGGAAAAAACGAAAAACTCTAATTTTTAATTTAACCGAATGGAAAACAACTAATCCATCTATAAATTTTTCCAATAGAAAAGAGAACGAATTGTTTCACTTTTAATTTTTTTAACGAATGAAACAATGAAACTTTTTAAAACTTAATAAATATCGAGTTCAACATTTTTTCTATTTTTATATTTGTAAATAAAAGTATTCATTTGTATAACAACTTCTTCAATATTTGATTAAATATTTAAATAATAAAAATTTCTGCTTCCACCTCAACTTGAAGAATAAAATAACACTGATTCATTAATTTTGTTTCTTGGTTTTTGCCTTTTGTCTTACAAGATGTATATAAACATCAACTTTTGTTATTCATAAATTTTGTGTAAAAAAAAGGGGTTTAATATGAAAAAAAAACCAACATATTTTGTTATATTTTTGCGGCATAGCCTATTCGTGTTACTTTTTACCAATAAAATCCGCAAGTTAGTTATTTGTTTGTGATTTTTGAAATTATTCCTTTTTGCCAAAAAAATCATTAAATATGTGGACTTTTCGTGGCGTGTTGGTTTTTTGTGAAAAATACATAACTGATTATGAAAAAAAAAACAAATTTTGTAATTCCCAGAAAGAAAACAATAACCTAAGGAATTTATTAGGAAACATAACATGGATGGACGAAACCACAAAAAACATGAAAACGTATTGTTTTGTACATATGAAACCCTAAAAAAACAATATACTTTAGACATCATCAATTGAGTCATACCAAATTCATAAAAAAACATGTAACCCATTAATGCTTAAATACACAAATGCACTTACGTTGTTGTCATCATTAAACATGTTTCTTGTTCTTACCATCATATATCACCTTCAGCGATTAAAACTACATATTTATGACGGATACCCGCAGCAACGCATGGGCAACCATGACAGTAGTTTATATACATAGCAGAAACAAACAGACAATAAACTATTAACAGGTTCATCTCAAAAGCATGAAAAAGTTTGTTAAAGTTAGAAAAACCTGCAAACCACCATCGTTGAAATTGCAAAGGAACTTTGAACTTGTAACAACAGCACCCTAGGAAGTGCCTAGTGCAACTGGCTTCTTACAACAGAGTAGAACCCGATCCTCATTGAAAAATGGTTTTTAGTCAATTCAGACTAGAACCCGGTCTTCCATGGAAATGGTTTTTGTACTTCTCAGTACATAACCCAAGCTAAAGGCTTTCAGTTACATCAGACTGAAACCCGAGCTTCCGCAACAAAGGCTTCTAATCACTTCACATTAGAACCCGATTCTGAAGGATGAATCTTTCTGAAATTCTTGCCCTGAATTCAACTCTGAAGCTGTATTGACAAAGAGTGAGTTTTATTTTACAATTTTTTGCTCCTGATTTATTTTCTATGAGTTGACTACCTTTGTATGCTTATTTCCAGGGGAGTTTCAAACGCACTATGACGAATATATTTTTTTCCAAAACTGTGTGTATTTTTCACGAAAATATTTTGTGCACACATAAAAAGATTTTTGAGCTGAAAAGAATAAACTTTTAAGAATATTCATTTGTGATTCTCTGAATATATCATTGAGGTTAATTGTTCTAATCTCTTTGATTTTTCATAATCTCATTGCTTCTGAGATTCTCTTTGTTAGAATTCTTCCGATTCATTCATACTAAATTCTCCTATGATCTCCCATGAGCTAATTCTTTCACAAAAATTTGATTCATTTCATATCTTATATCAGATTTTACATTTCACTCTGATATCTCCCAACTCATCATTCCCCGACATTCATTCTGAATTACATCTCCTAATTCATCTGAGCTGAAAATCCAAATCTTTCTTTACCATGAGCTAAAACGTTAAAGATTATTTCTGATGACTTCGATTATGCACTAGTGTAATAGGCATAAATATCGCTTCTATGGTCTAACCAGAACCGGAAGACCTACCCAAGGAGCAAACCATCTATAGTTTGTGTGGGTGAGGGTTCTTTAGGTCTATTATTTGAGAAGTGTCAGTTATCACGGGATACTAACAGGGTCGGGCAGAGGTAAAATGTAAGTGAGAGGGGTACATTGAACGAGATGGTGATGCATCAGATCATGCTTTCGCTATAAAGCTGACTGAATTTATTTTTCAAAAGTGATCCGGAGGGAGCTTAGTTGAAAAATGATGAGAGCTCAGAGTTGAGAAAGGATTTGAAGAAAAGATAATCCTATCAACACTGTGTCGGCTGGGTAATCCTAATAATCTATCAAGCCCTAAGTGACTTGATATCGAAAAAGACGTCATGGACCAAGTGACACATGCACTTAACCCCACCAACTACTCAGTTATATCTCAAAAGATTTTTGTTTCAATAATCATGGAGATATACCACATATCTGTCGATATATCATTTAGATATTATTGATATTGAAACAATGAAGAAATTTGCTCCGATCTCCGACTTCATTTGATGCACATTGTGTCTAGAGCAGTTATATACACTTTTAGGACACATCGAATCTAACAGTCTGCGTGACTATAGTCTGTAGTCCAAAGTGACTAAGCCAGAACAAATAAGAGTGAGTTTTTCATGTTAAAGGATTTCATGATGATTATTTGGAAATCCTACTAGTGTTAACATTACGCCAACGCTGAACGTAGGTCACATAGATTATGTCTATTGTGCAAACAGGATTCCTATGTGGACCTGGACTCGTAATTTCACAAATGAATTTGTTTCATTCTCCCCAAAGTTGAAAAGCTTTGTTTCTTTTTGTAAAGAAAGAGTATTTATTTGAGGGGGAGTGAGATCTTTATTTAGAATAAGGGGAGAGATGACATCAGTTTGAAGGGGAGAGAATAAATTTGTCATATTTCGGAGTTGTATTTGTTGTTGTATTTCATCTACTGTAAATTCATTGTATTTTTGTCTCTGAAATTTTTACATGATGCTCATAATTTTTATAATCATCATGAGGGGGAGAAAAAGCTGAATTTCAGAGACAACTGTTGAGTAGTTTTAAGACAATTGAAGACAATTGCAACAACATATCAAGACAATTAATGAAGGGAGAGAATCAAAAGCTATTCATGATTCAAGGGGGAGTGTGGTTACAAGAAAAGAGAACGTCAGAGAAGAAGAGATGTGAAGATCAGAGAGAGACAATAAAGAAGAAGATTTTATGTGAAGATTCAGAGTTCGAAGAAAAGAAGAAGATTCAAGAAAAGAATCAAGGAAAAATGTTGAAGATCCCTGAAATGAACTTTTAATGAAAAATTGATTTCATCTCTAAGGGGGAAATTGTTAGGAACATTTATAGAGTTGAAATCAAGTTTCTCAAATATTCAGGTTTTGAAGATTCCGACTTTGAATTTTAATTGTAATAATTGTTTTCATCTCTAAGGGGGAGATTGTTAGGAATAAATATCATATAGAGATGTAAACAATTATACTGTAAGTTCAGGGGTTGTATTGTATATACTCAATAGTATAGCGGCCCCGTTACCCCGGTTGGCAACGAAACGTGACGTCGCGGAAGCATAACCATAATAATAACGAACGACCAGCATATGGACGTTTTAAAAAATACATCGATAAACTTTCAAATATAGAAATGTTTTACATAGTCTAATATGAAGAAGAGTAGTTCACATGGTACAGAGATTTAAATACATAATTAAGATAATCAAAATAATGCAACTAAATCTTCGGTGATTTTGTAAATGCATGCGGCTCCTTAAGTGTGGAAGCTTGAAAAATACGTCTGGTGTGGCACACTTGCCTTAATTTCATGAAACCACATGCTAAATACGTCAACAAAATTGTTGGTGAGCTCATAGGTTTACACATAAATCTGACTTGTATGGACAACAACAGTTAAGTTTGAATTTATAAAATCATAAATTCCATGTTATGTATTACATATAAACCATCATGCAACCGAAGCTTAATTAAATAAGTTTGCCCTGTGCAGTATTCCCATACGTAATATCGTGTGTTAAATATATATGCACCCGCTGTTAGCCGAGCTGAACTAACCCGAATGAGGGACATGACTCCCGATAGATCTATCCACAACATATATGTGCTTACAAATAAATGCAATTAACGGTTCATGATATATAAGGGCTGATGGAACCACATGTGTAATACATAATAGAAATGAAGTTGTTTTCGTCTCCATATTAAAACGTAGCATGTATTTTACCCCAAAACATAACAGTGTGAAAAATAGAGGCTATGAAGACTCACCGTGAGTGCGATGGCAAATACAAGTGTAAAATGCAATTTTGCGTAGATTGATGGGTGATGAAGCCGGATGTGCTTAATCGAGTTCTAAATGATAATAGGGACTTAATACCTCTATTATATGATAATATGTATATTTATAGATTTTTATTTCTTAAATCACCCAACATTACAAGTTTATAAATAAAACCCACTTAAAACGTCAAGTTTATATATATATATATATATATATATATATATATATATATATATATATATATATATATATATATATATATATAATTTTCCAGCTTTTTCGAAGGTTTTTCGGCCTACTTTGAGGCTGTTTTTGACCAAGCTCCAAAACGTTTTAGGCTTTGGTTTTCTTGGACATTAAACTACTATATACAAAAAAAATTTAAAGTCAAGAACGATCATTTTTCGAGATGTTTAAATTGGGGAAAATGCTTGTTGAAAACCCTATGTTGGCCATTTTGGAGCTGTCAAACTTTCGGTTTCCCAAATACTTTCTGGAGGTCTTAAACTCCAAAATAAATTATGAAAACTTTCAGATTTATAGTTAAGACATAGATCTAACTTTTGAGACAAGAATCAACTCATTTCGTTATGTTATGAATTTTCAAAGTCGATGTAAATTTTCTGCCGAAAATCCGTAGTTTATAAACTTGAAATAACTAGTGATTCTTGTTGTTTATTCAAAGACTACTTGTATAAAAGTTATAAAACACATATATATCACTCGTTTTCATAATATTTACACTTTTATGATGTGTTTATATATTTATAAACACATTTGAAGAAAACAACTTAAAAACAAAAACTAGAAATTTATAAACTTGAGTTTTTATGAAACTTGTTGTTGTTGGTGATTATATATATTATGCAAGACTTATATAAACATAAATGTATGATGAAATAAGTTAGTATTTACTTACTTTGGGGTATTAGAATTATGCAAATGAGAAGAAGTTGAAACTCTTGCAAAAGTTGCACCCAAAACACTTGGAAATTGCAAGAATAAGAAGGTTGCACAAGTTTGGTCTTGGCTTGAGGCCTTTGGCTGGTTTTTGAAGAGAGAAAAGAGTGAGTCATTTGCTTTGCAAGGTGTGAGAAATGAGGTGAAGTTGGGGTCTTATTTACAGAGGAGAAAAAGGTGGTGAAATGATGAAAATAGTGTAAAATCTTGCTTGAAATGAAAGAGGATGATTTGATGGTGAAATGTTGAGTAAAAAAAATATTTCATAGGTCCTTTTTGGTCCTTCCTTCGCCGGCCTATATAGTGGTATTTTGATGTATTTTTTTTTGTATAAAAGTATTTAGAAATGTATTCTTGTATTTTCCTTTTTTTTGTAAATTCATAAATACTTTTGGATGCATTGTTTTAATGAATTGTTTTAGTCTTGCATAATTAATGTTAAGTAATTGTATTAGTGTATGATTACTGTTACTAATCATAATTTAATTATGTACTTAGTTGAATTAATCCCTCATATCGTAAATCGATCGGATTAATTGATTTCCCGATTCATCGCATCGATGAATTTGATTCTAATTGAGTTGAATTTCCTAATGAACATTGTTAATCACTTTGATTAATTTCTAATGACCACTGATTAGGTTATAATTGGCTATTAAATACTGATTAGGTCATAGCTGCTAACCTGGTATAATGCCAGCTGTTACAATTATGTTTTTTCAATGAATCAAATAGCTCAGCATTTTATATTAGAACGATTATATAAGCTGACAACAAAACAACTAGGAAATCAATAAAACAACAGTTGGTTAAATTTTGTAGATCATAGTTTCGATTATTATTAAGGCCACAACATCATAAAGGTTCATAAATCAATTAATTATTAGAGTGAGATGAACAAATCCTTCTTGGACCATGGCTTAATGTGCTTATATAGTCGTAATGACTTGTTAACATGAAGTTGGAAATCATGTTCTATGGCAACTGTGTATTGTCAAGCTTGATTAGACATATACGTAAAGTGTGTTATGAGGTTTAAATACCTTTTCAACGGCAACAAGTAGGCGAGTATTATGGATCAAAATCGATAAAGTATAATGATAACATTGAGCAAATAGGCAAGTTTGGCTTGAAACTTTATTGAAAGACATATTCCACCTTTTATCTAACTTCTTGAAATTCATTTGATTTTCATGGGATGGAACGGAAGAAGCATGCATCGATGGTTTTAACTTTAACCTGAAATCAATGTTGGATTGAAATCAAAAGTGTGCACACGTTTTATAAATCAAACTAAACTTTATTGAACAATCTTTGAAAATTACACACTGGAATCGTTGAGTTTGGATCCTGTATATACTAATTGAAAAGGTGCGACTGAACCATCGCGTTGGTTTGGTGGTGCCCCTTCATGAACGGTTACGTTTATTAGTAAAGGACGCAACTCTTCATGTTTACTTAATACTAACTAGCACTTTCACTTATTCTAAATTGCATATTTGTCTATATATAAAAAACTATTTACATAATAGGTATTTAATCAAGATTAACTATCATTCTCTCCCTTAATCTTGATTATACTTGAATATGTCTTTCACTCCAAGTAGTTGCCTCATTGTGACAAACTTTAGTCTTGGTAGTGCTTTAGTAAGTATGTTGGTTCTTTGTTGTTTTCCACTGATGTGCTCGACTATACAATCTTCTCTTTCAAAACATTCTCTGATAAAGTGATACTTAGTATCAATGTGTTTGCTTCTTCCATGGAATATTGGATTTTTCACAAGTGCTATTGTTGATTTGTCATCAATGTAAATCTTGATCTTCTGTTCTTATGTATTGGTAATTTTGCTGAGTGCTCCAACTAATAGGTGAGTTTCCATAGTAGAAAACTATCGCTGTTGTGCTTTATCCTTCTTGTGTGTTAATGTCATAGCTACTATCTCTATAACTTTCTATTTTGTTTCCTCCTTTGATTCCATAATATTTTGTTCCTTCAATATATCTTAATATCTGTTTAATTGCTTTCATATGTTGTTCATGTGATTCTAGCATAAAATGACATGTAATTCTACTGATCAGTAACTTAAGTCGGGTATTGTATGTAGTAAATATCGTAAGCAACTAATTATGCTCCAATGTTTTGTGGTGTCTACATAAGTTTCTTCTTAAAGCTTTGTCATTTTAAGTCCTGGTTCGATAAATATCTTTGCATCATTGCAGTCTAGCATACCTATATCCTTGAGTATCTTGTTTACATAACCTGTTTTTTATATCGAAGTTTTTCCATAACTTTGCATGAATTCTATTCCAAAATAGTAGGCTAGTAATCCAAGATCACTCATTTCGAATGTGTCTTTCATTTGAATCCTGAATAAATCAATTTCCTCTCTCGGTGTTCTAGTAATTATCAGATCATCAACATATACTCCTATCAATAGTGTTGATGTCTTGGTCGTTCTTGTGTAGATTGCTTGTTCTAGTGCACCATTGTTAAAGTCTAACTCCTTCAGAGTGTTGTCGAACTTTGTATACCATGCTTGTGGTGCTTGTCTAAGTCCATATAGAGCTTTAGTGAGTTTATAGACTTTTCCTTTATATTTTGTCTTTATAAATCCTTCAAGTTGTGAGACATATACTTCTTCCTTTAAGTCTCCTTGTAAAAATGTTGATTTTACATCTAAGTGGTGAACTTCCCATTTGTCGTATGCTACTAGAGCTAATATGAAGCGTATTGTCTCAATTCGTGCTACTGGTGCAAGACTTCATCAAAGTTATGCCATGTTCTTGAATATATCCTTTTGCTACTAGTCTTTCCTTGTGCTTGATTATTTTTCCATTAGCATTGCGCTTTGTTTTAAATACCCACTTTAAACCAATTGTTTTATGATTCTTTGGTAAAGTGATTAGCTTCCATGTATTCTTTTTGTTGTTAGAGTGAATTTCAGCCTTCATAGCTTCAATCCATTCTTCATCCTTATCCGCTTCTTTATAGCTTTTGGGTTCATCTTCAATCAATAGTAACTCTATAGTGTTCTCATATATGTCGTTTAAAGATTTGTATCCTCTTTTAGGTACATGATCAATTCTTGAGTCTACTGATGAAGGTGAGTCCATTTCTGGGCTATGTATTTATATAAATGATTGTTTGGGGGTTGTGATTCTCGTTATTTATATCCTGTGAATGAGACCTTGGTGAATTGGTTGGTGAGAGTACTTCGTTGTTAGTGTTTTGAGTGATGATATCTTCTGTTTGAAGATCTATGAAGTGTTGGGTTTTTACAGTAAAATCACACCACTCTGGTTCTTCTTGGTCAAAATCTTTTGTATACTCCTCCCAATTCCATGCATGTCTCATATTCTTTAAATTTTACATCTCGACTTACACAAACTTTCTTTGTTGCTAGATCAAATAAGCGATATATTCCTTTGATCCAAGTTCAGTCCCTAGGTATACCATTTGTATACTTCTATAATTTATTTTTGTTAAGTGTTGAGAAGGTACTTTTGCATATGCTAGGCAACCAAATATCCTAAGGTGAGTTAGGTATGGTTTCCTTCCCTTTAATGCTTCGTATGGAGTAAAATTTTCAAGTGACTTTGTTGGTGTGCAATTTAAGATTTGTATGACATGTATAACTGATTCTGCCCAAAAATTTTATGGCATATTTGTTTCTTTCATCATCCATACTGTAGATGAAAGTATAGTTCTATTTCTGCATTCAACAATTCCATTTTGTTGAGGTGGGTATGGTGCAGTTAATTGTCTTAGTATGTCATTGTCTTTGCAATATTGTAAGAATTCATTTGATTTGAATTCTCCTCCGCTGTCTGTTCTAAAAATCTTCAATATATCTTCAATATGGTTTTATATTCGTTTTCTATCCTTGCTTTGATTTCTTTAATTGAGCTAGAAAATATTCCCACATATATCTAGAAAAATCATCTACTAGTAGAAGCATGTACCCTTTTCCAGACGATGTAGGTGATGATATTGGACCACAAAAATCACCATATACTAACTCCAAGAGTAATTCCGACATTGCCTGGGTTTCTTGTGGGAATGAGGCTATACTGTGTTTTTCTTTCAAACATATATCACAAATGCTTGTGGACGTTAAATACCAGGTATTCCATGAACCAGTTTCTTTGACGACATTGTCTTTAGAGAGTTCAAGTTTAAATGGCCTAATCTTGCATGCCAGAGGAATGTTTCATCCTATAAGTTGGGTAGCAAGCATATTGGTTCTCCTATTCTTAAGTCTACTTTCTAAAGACGATTCTTTGAGCACTTGACTCTTAGTAATTTATTGTTGCTTGAATCGTTTAAATGTAGTAAGTTTCCTTCCGTTATTACCTTGCATCCGCCTTCAGTGAGTTCCCTAAACTCAAAATGTTGCTTGTAAGGTTTGGAATGTGATGGACCCAGTCGTATGAGTATCTACTAAATAACCCAAAACACTATATAGATAGGGTAAGTGGGATCGAATCCACAGGGAAAGTCAGGTCGTTAATTTAGCTTTAGAGACTGTTTGGATTGAAATTGTAATCATTTTCTTTTAATTAATAACCTACTGTTGATTGCTAGAAGAATTGGATTAAAGAGTTTCACGTAAGGAGAATGGGTGTTTGCTCTATTGTTGTACATATGATGGCAGTTCAAAATTCTAAAGACACAATTTATGTGAACTAATTTGAATTTACAATTTATGCTATGAAGACAACGTATACCACTCAATTCGTTGTCTTCCTCCCCCATGAGAAGTTGGCACAACCAATGACATTGATATAAACTGTTCCAAACACATCTATTTCCTATTCAAGTTCATTCATTCACATGTAGTTCGAATAACAGTTTCCATATAAATGACTTAAGACAACGTATGCAACTCAATTAATTGTCTTCCCCTGTTTTACTGAGTTAGCACAACTAATGATATCACTATACCCTGTTACATACAATACCCATTGTTTAACAACCATTCATTCATTCATAAATAATATCCACAACCCCTTTTAGCACAAATGGAAACTGAAATTAATTTAACATTCATTCACGCCATAATATGCAAACTTAAGAACAAACACCACAATGTATTTAGCCAAGCGTAGCTTGGACTAGCATACTAACAATGATTGACATGATGTAAACATTCAAACTACCAATAATGTGTAAATAGAAGGAATTGGATGCCAAATGCTTAATCCACGGTTCGTCCTTTTGTTTTCTCCTCTTGTACGCCCCCAGAAACTGCTCTTCTGTGTGTGTAACATCAAAATTGCGAACCCCCTCAAATGTGGTATCGTTTTCCTCAAAAGTGCTGCTCCCGCAGCAACTGACGCCAGCGTCCAGAACGCTGGTCAGGACGTCGTACCTTTCCTTTTAGACGCTCAGCTTCTGTAATCGCCCACTTCGGACGCTCCTTCGGCGTCTGGGACGCTCGCTTGGACGCCCTGCACGCTTTTACTCTTTCAGCTACCAATTTGCTTACTTTTCTTGCCAAACAACTGCAACCTATAAATTACATTAGCAGTACCAATTTTCTTACATTTAACACACTAAAACACAACAAAAACACATAAAAACATAAGGGATTCATATCACTGATCAGAATGTAATATATGTGTGATATTACACGTTGCTCCATGTTTTTGCATTCCAATAGTATAGATCATTTTCCTTTAATTTCTATAATTGCTCCATCTCCAAATGTACTTTTCCTGTATTTTTTTGTCAAGCTCTTTGAAGTGTTCCCTAATACCTCTCATATGGTTATTTAATCCATTATCCAAGTACCATGTACTTTCATTGTTTATAGGCATCCTTTTGGGTTCTAAGTTGTCTTTATTTAAAAGAACTTGTTGATATTCTTTAATAGTTGTCATAAGCAATGTTGGTTCTAAGTCTTCTTCAACAAGATTTGATTGTTCGGTGTCTTCATTTTTCTGTGGACATTTGGATGCATAATGTTCATACTATTGAATTTATAGCATTGTATTCGACTCATGTTATATGTGAATTTCTTTTTATTGCTATTACTTTCTCTCTTGAATTTATTTTGCGGGGGCTCATGATCCTTTTACTCTAATTTGAATTTATTATTCCCTCTTCCTAATAACTTGTTAAATTAGCTATGACCACATCCTCTAAAGTTTCGGCCTCCGCCTACGTGTTGTGTGAACATCAAGTTCTCTTGACTATCCACGTGTTTTTCGCTTTTTAATTTCAATCTCTTTTCAAAAGTCTGTCATCTGCCAATAGCTTCGTCTAATTCATTGTATCTAAATCTGAGTATTGTTTTATGGATGCAACTATTTGGAGAAATTTGTCAGGTACTACGTTCAATAATTTTCTTACGAGTACTAGGTCTTCATATGTCAACCCAAGGCTTGCTGCCTTATTATTAAGATTAGTCATCTTTGTGATGAACAAATCTACCGTTTCATTTTCTTTCATAGAAAGCATCTCAAATTTTGCTGAGTGTTTGCAATTATGCTTGTTGGACACGTTCTACTCCAATGTGTCTCATCTTTAATGCATCTCAAACTGCCTTTGTAGTCTTAAATTTTGAGATGTGTAACAATTGATCTTTTGGAAATGCTTAATAAATTTATGTCATTGCCATTTTATCCTTCTTTGCATCTTCATTCATTGTTGTTTGTAGTTCAATCATTTCCCACTTTTTTGCTTCTAGTATTACTTGCATTCTTATTGTCCACATAGTATAATTTGTTGTCCTCAACATACGGTAGTAAAATGGGATATCGATCCTATCTCCGTTGTCTTAGGATTTTCTTGTCCTTGTTTATCTCCCATACTTAGATTATCAAAATCTAATTTCTTTTCTTCTTCTATGGAATTTTATAATTTATTTATAAATTTCTTCACAATAATTTAGGCTTTTAACTCTAAGTCTAGATTTATAGGTGTGAAGACCACCCCTCGCGGGGCGGTAGTCACGAGTCTAGGTCCCACATCATGCAATACGATATCAACCATAACTAAGATAGAGTAATTATAATGCGGAATATTAAATTACAGTACAAGCATATTAGGATTAAGTTTAATACAGATTATGTTTTCAAATTAAACTTATAAAGGGCACAAGTCTAATCTAATTCAAGTCATCATATAATCAAGATAAATCTACCCAGACCACCATTTTATCATCATCCAATTAGTACCAAAGAGGGGTTTGCTGAGTAGAGGTCTATGAGAACTCCTGTCTTGATCGAGTAAGACCTAAGAACTAGGTCCGGCGGGTGACTTTCCTTTGTCTTTTCCTGTAAAATGTTAAGTAGCAACCGTAAGCAATGCTTAGTGAGTAAATAGATTTTCAAATTAACATGCATTGTCAAGCGGATCATCAGTCTAGCGTGATATGTCTTGGCTGCCGCTACCGCCCTCATGATTGAGACATAGAAGTCATAGAGTCGGATGATGTTCAAGCCACGCTCACGCTTAAATCGTGGGGATCAGCCACATACTGGGCTAGCTACCAGTAAATCAACGTGGCGGAACATCGGAGGTCATTACCAAGTTCAATAGAACTGGTGAATAGCCAACAATAGACCGTTAAGGCTAATCAAGGTGAATCAATATGTCAAGTATATGCAATGATGAAGCATACGTAATCAAAGTCATGATAGCAGTAGTCTCAAAGCAGTATCATAAATGAACTATAAATGCAATAACATATGAAATGATGATCAAATAGCTATCATGATCAACTGGGCAACACCCAACCATGGTGTGCACAGGTCACAATCCAGCTGATATTATGAATGTCAAATCAATCTAGCATCAACAATATGTCTCAACTGGAAATTCAAGCATGTTAAATCTGAATATCTATAACTCACAGATCTGGGGTCTTTATCAAACAGATGTAAAATCTGCCACATGAGTTATCTCAGGATTTTATCTTTAAATCTTTTAACAATCTGATCTCTGTCAATTCTTTCAATTCTGTGACCCGCTTTCAAATATCTTTATATCTATGTTCAGAATTTCACTGAACCAGAATCATATCAATCATTAGCTTTTAGCTTTAAATCTTTATTTCATCTGATTCTGATAATTGATAACTCATCAATCATTTCATTCATTTCTTTGTTTCTTTGAATTCTCAAAAGGTATATATATATATATATATATATATATATATATATATATATATATATATATATATATATATATATATATATATATATATATATATATATATATATATATATACACACACATCTTGTTGTTTTATTCATAATCTTTCATCATAAATTCATGGGTATTGTATGTTTATCATTTATTATTTTAAAATATCAAAATATGATTTTCGGATTCGGACCATCCGGATTGGATGATCGGGATTCGGACCTATCCGAAATGGGTCAACCGGATTCGGACCATCCATCGGAATTCGGACCGGGTTGTCATCCGAATTGGGACCGAAATCATGTTAAACCGAATTGGGTTATATCCGAATTAAATTGTCCGAAATCAACATATCATCCGAAATAGGACATGTCATCCGAAATATATAGGGTCCAAAATGGGGCACCATCCGAATTCGGTAGGATCCTTACTTATATTTTTCCCAGAAATTTGTTCTTGATGTTCTTCATATATTTATACGGATTTTTGCCAAAAATTTACTAAACTCATTTATATTAACATGCAACTTGATATATTGATATACTATGGGTTGATTTTATACTATTTTTCCTATCAAAAACATTATAATTTGATCAAGATTGTCCAAAATATGCATTTTTTATCAAGAACACATAATTTGTAAAAATTCAGATTTGTTGCTTATTTTGGACGATCCAACCCACAAATTTTGTTTCTGTTACATCTAATAGCTTAAATTCATCATAATCTTCTAAAATATCCAACATGCAACCAAGTTTTCATATCATCAATTTGGTTTTTATGAAACCGAACCTAAACTCAAAAATATCAAAATTTAAGTAATTATTACCTTGAATGATCTTAATTGTTGATGTTTGATGATGCTTGTAACTCCTTTTCAGCTTGAATCTTCAATTAATTGCAAGATTGATGAATTCTTTTGAAGGATTTGGTGAGGAATCCGAAAGTTTAGAGAGAGATTAGAGAGAGAGAGAGAGAGAGAGAGAGAGTAAATTTCTTAAATTTGTGTTAAATGACCATTAATTTGGTTTTTATATGTTAACTTAATACTTTTGCAATTTAACCCACTTTCACTTTTGTATTTTACATCTCTTTTAATTTAGTTATCTTTATAACATAATTATAATTAAATCACAATTCGAATATTTATATAATTTAATTAAATAATTCATAATATAATTAAATTATAATTCAAATAATGTAATAAAATTACATTATTGGTTCGATAATCAGATAATTAAATTAGCTAAAGACTAGGTTGTTTCAATAGGTTTCAATTTTAGGCTTTCCACTAAAGTCTAAAGCTTCATGACTCTTTATATATTTTTCTTATATTGTGTTCAAAAACTATAATTGGCCGGTTATAAGGATGAAGTTGATTTAAATGTTTGTCAAAAAGTTTAATAAATGACCAAATTTAAGTTTTAAGAAAAACTATAAACTTTTAAAATTTATATCAAAGAGTAGTTTTGATGCCTTGTACAGTATTATAAGTATCAACAATTTAAAATTTTGTAAGTTACATTTATATAAAATTTTAAGATAATAATAAATTATAAGTTACTTTATAATTTACTAGTATGGTACCCGCGCAAAGCGGCGGCGGCGACAAAAAATTTCCGTGTGTTTGTTTCGCGTCACATCTATCATTTGAACATAGAGCGAAAAGACCATGTATACTTTGATCGACATAGAATCAATATAATGTTTATATTCTGAAAGCCAACATATTATCTTCGGAAAATTATGGAAAATTGAATCCATTACATCATCTTCTTCAACGACACGCACAGAGGAATCAATTTAAGCCAATACCACAGTAGCAAATGAATGCAGGGAGCAGCGGAGGACTAACGCATGACAGATGAACTCAAACGAAAAATTAAATGCAAAAAGATTTGAGTCTGGAAATAACACAAAATCAAGATTCATTGTTATTTTGTTTCAACTGTTCAATTTGCTAATTTGAATGTACCTTGTTCATCCATTTCCAATTTTGGTGTTTAATTTCCATAACACTCATTCTTTTTTTAGTCAATTTACATTCCTTGTTTAGGACTTAGAAGATGTTGAAAAAGTTATCGGCTTCGGTGGACAAATTATCTTTGCCCTAACATTAAACGTGGTGCCTTCAGTTTTGAAGAGGAACAAACAATCTTCCAGGTGCACAACTTGTACGGGAACAAGTAATGAACCACTTCTCCTTATTTTATAACAACATTCAATTGCATATAATTACAAGTTAATTACCGGTTAACAAACTATTTTGAAAATCTTTATAATCATGGAAAATTGAAATTTTCAGGTGGGCAGTCATTGCATCACGGTTGCTAGGAAGAACCGATAATGAGATTAAGAATGACTTGAACTCTCATCTAACAAAGCAGATTTCCAACAAAACCGAAATCCTGAAAAGTAAGCTTATCTGTTTTGTTTTTAACACATATACAATAATCTGGGAATTCAAAATCCTATACCTCGATTTTTTTCAATTCCGTTTCTAGTTCTGCTTTCTTGCTGTTTTACCATGCTCCAATAAAAGATAGCTTCTGTTGCTCTATTCAATCATGTTGGATCGGTTTTTCATTAAAAAATCCAGTAATTTGAAAGCTCCCAGAATCTTATTTCTATTAAACTATGTCCTTACTTGTTCTTGGCTTTCGACTTTTCAATTTCTTCACATGCTTTAATAAGTGTCTCATTCTTCACCCTCGCAAGAACATCATCTAAAAAACATCCAAATCATTCTCCTTTAATCACCAGAAACCAATAAACCCATTGCCCAAGGCGGCGACAGCAACAAGAAGTTATTTTATTTGATGACAAATTTGTTGAGCAATATATGATATTTAGAAGAAAGAAGGAAAAAAGTATTATTGCTGCCAACATGTCACAAATATACAATTCTTGTTAATTATGCTACAAAGTTGGGATTGATCTATAGAATCATGCAATTAACATATTTCTTATACTTATACTTAAAGAATTTTAATTGCTAATGTGTTCCTAGAGTGGGATAGTGACATGTTATTTAATCTCTCAAATTTTTTTTGTTTCTACAGGTTGCTTAATTTACCATTCACGTAATATATTATATTGACTATTTGACATGGATATCAAGTATTTGATTGATGGTAGCGATGTTCTAGAAGTTTTTAAACTATTAAAGTGACACAATCTCCTATCTGCAATTGCAAGCCATTAACATGGAGGACAAGCAAAATAGTATTTTTAATTCATGATGATAATACAGAGAATTAGAACATGTTAAGACTGTGATAAGAATAATTTTTTGAATTTTAAACATTCAGGTAAAGATCTTTTGTCAGCTGAAAACTCTTGAAATCCCTGCCAATCGAGAGCTGCGTGTTTGCAAGACAACTTCCTTTTCAAGCCCTCAATTTCTGCAAAATGAAAAGGCGACATGATTAGAGGCACTGTAAGACAGAAATCGTCAAAGAAGCATATAATGACTAAACTGGTCCAAACTCATAAGCATCATAAGCTTGTATACACTTTGGATATGCCAGACTACCAATCACCACGTGTATATCCGCATATTGAACATAGTAATGTTAAATAGAGAACCACAACAAAGTGACAAACAATTTTAAGATAAACTCAATGTACAAATCTTACTAATAAATGTAAACCTGACACTTTTAAACGTCTAACTTTGCATTTTTAGTGGTAAAGAAAGCCTACAAATCATGCTAGAATTTAATTTTGATTAAATACTTTTTCTTGCTGAATAGGAAATTGTTGCATATATAAAGGTGAAGAAAATATTGCTAAAGATACAAATGTTAATTGATGCTTACAGCTGTTTGTTTTTGCAAGAAACCATTCTGCATCAAAATGAGTAGCAAAAATTTAGTTTGAGTTGCATCAAGATCACAGCCAAGCACATGTCACATCATTGAAACATGAATTTGTCTCTAAACAATCTCAACATCGCTTAACTTGAAGCATGCATCATCCATTTTAAATTTGCAAGAAACTAAAGCAAATTTAGCAATAAAACGTGATGATTGTATCATATGTATCATCTTAATAGCAGAATTACCAATCACCACAATATCCTAATTTTGTTAGCTAAAACCTATTCCAATCATTTAAAAAAATTAAAGGGAGCATATCCAAATCAAACACAATTGTATTATCCAAAGATTGTAACATCAAAAAGCCTATCCAGTAGCGGAAAATGAAAAATAAAATGTAAATTCTAATAATAAATGGATGGTGAAATATTTTGTATCGATAAAAGATCATGAAATTCAAAATTTTCTTTAGTTGAAGTAGCTAGCTCTTACTACAAAATCTACACATTTGTCTATAATGAGACTCAAACTCCTAACTTTGGGGATCTCCCTAACGTACTCAGGCTGCAAATAATAATAATCAAGTTCAATCTGAGGCATAAATACAATTGCCCAATTTCTTTTCCAAAGAACGTTGTTTTAAATGCTGACCCATCTCAACAATTCCACAATGCTTTTGGGCCAAACATATCCATAGTGAGAACATAGGCTGCAATGCTACAATACTAAGTTTTGGTTCTAAACCTAAGCTAATGTCCGCTATAAGTGTACTAGAACTTCCATCACCGTCGAGCTCCTTTTAAAAGTTTTGGTTCGCAGAGGCAATGGCTGACTCTATTTGCTTAGCACCTTCCTCTGCTTCTTCCTTGCTAAAAAGACCATACTTTCTGGATAAAAAATGGATGGAGCAGGGCCGGCCCATTGGGGTGTGCAACATGGGCTATTGCCCAGGGCCCAACAGCCAAGGGGGCCCCAAAAAAATTTCCGCTAGACTAATACTAGTAGTTTACTTATTTGGCTAGTTGTTTGATTATGATATTTACGTACATATTTATACGTTTGTTTCTTTTAGTCTTTAAATTTTATATATACATACATGTTTAGAAGGGCCCTTTTTAAATCTTTGCCCCGGGCCCCAAAAACGATAGGAACGACCCTGGGATGGAGTGGTAAGATTTTTTATTATACGATCCACAAGAAACCCCTGGTGCTTTGGCTAGGTGGCCACAACTTAATTGAATGCTAGGGATTTTGTGCAATAGCTTCCATAATCTGCAAACATGTAGTTTGTATAATATAGGCTTCAACTTTTAATTAATAATTGTAATATAATTTAAATCTATTCCTAGAAGAAACATCAATATATTGCATTGGATGATGAGACCCACATTCCCACCAAACAAGCATATAGACACAATCATAATTAACACGCACTGCTTTAACAACCAATCTATTACCCATTTGATAAAGGATAATATTAGATGAAAAGGAAAATACCAAAACAAGGACACGGGAAAAATAACAATCGTTTTAATCAGACATTTGCACAAACATTAGCTTTAGTCCAATGGCTTCTTAGCACAAACATTTCTTTAATTACTTTTATAAAGACAGACAACTTAATGATGTCATGCTGCTTTGTTTAGTTCTTGAGTAGCAGCGGCCTAGCCAAGCCTTAGCAGTTTTTGAGGATTACGAGTCCCTCTCAGTGATAATTTTCCCCACAGCCTCATTCGAGTATGCTTCGGAAGAGAGAACGTGTAAGCACAATATAACCTGAATATATTTAAGGCTTGAATTTGATGTGTAAAAAGTCATATTATTGGATCAGTCTATTGAATCATCACATATGTGGGAGTAACTGGCTTGAGAGAGTAGGCTTCAAAACTACAAGAGGTTCATAGTTATAAATTTTAATTAGGCTTGGAAATAACTTAAATTCTTGAGTGTTAACTAACCAAAATTTACATAATGGATGAAACCATCTAAGCAAATGAATGTTAAAAATCACGGTGAGTCGTCAACTTGAGAGCTTGTGCAAGTTCCCAGACTAAAAAAGATCAGCTAAGAAATTATGATATATTAAAAATGCTAACCTGTTCTGGGAAAGCTATCCATTCTTGTATGCATGAATTAACTTCCTTGTATACTGCTTTGTTTAGTTCTTTAGTAGCAGCGGCCTAGCCATGCCTTAGCAGTTTTGGAGGATTATGAGTCCCTCTCAGTGATAATATTTACCCCACACACAATTATACAAGTAGGACCAAAATCACCAAACATGTAAAATTTTATGAAGTGTACTACTGCCTCTGTCAGAAATTGAATTCTGATGCAATATCAGACCAAAGCTAGCAGAGTCTTCTACTGACCTCTTATACATCTCTAAGTACTGAAATAAATCTAGATAATCAGTTATAACTTATAATGTTATATGATGAAAATGATTATTAAAAGATTGTACTGACAGTTTACCAAAGTGTATAATATAGAATAGGACTCCCAGTCATCCTGCCTTCTCATGATTAGAGTTAACTTAGTACGTTAAAAAATCAAAGAGAACTGTTTAAATTCATATATGAATCATGTCTTCATTTTTTCTTTTTTAGGTCAACATATATTCTCATAGTGACGTAACTTCAACATGTATTTATCGATTTTTTTCTCAGTGAGCAAAAATAAATTTAACTGAAAAATTAACCGAAACTCTTTTTAACATTATGACTTAAATATTTAAATTATCACATAGATGTTAAGTCTTTGTAACAACCAAATTTTTAGCTGAACTTAATTTTCTGTTTTTGAGCTAATAATGTAATTTTATTACATTATTTATTTTGTAATTTAATTAATTAATGAAATTTAATTAATTAAGTTAAATTTATGATTATAAATTATTAGATGATAAAAATTAAAAGAGATGTATTATGCACAAGTATAGGGGTTAAATGGAATATTGTTCAAATTAAATACATAAAAACATACAAATGAAACTTAATGGCCATTATTATCACTTAAAGAATTTAACTCTCTCTCTCTCTTCTCTTCTAAAACCCACGGTCCATCAAGAAAATTTCAAAATCTTGCATTAAATCCAGCTTTGAAGTCAAAAGGAGGTTACAAACATCATCAAATAACAAGAATCTACAACATTCAAGGTAATATTCCTGTTAAATCTCAAAATTTAGGAATTTGGTTCGGTTTTGATAAAAACTGAAACCTATGATTAAAACATGAAATTTATACATTGCATGTATGAATTTTTAGTAGATAATGATGAATTTAAGTTATTAGATGTTACAGAAACAGAAACCGTGGGTTGGATCGTCAAATAAAGCAAGAAAAATGGAATTTTTGTAAAATATATGTTCTTGACAAAAAAAATCTTGATTTTGGACGATTTTGATTAATTAAAGATGTTTATGATAAGGAAAATGGTATAAAAACAACCCAAATATGATAATATAATATTATATTTCGTTGCATGTTGATAAAATGAGTTTTAGAGAATTTTTATGAAAAAGCCCGTATGAACACAAGAAGAACACCAAGAACAATTTTCTGGAAATTCCTAAGTATATCTGAATTCGGATATAGTGCCCAATTCAGATGTGGATCTATTTCAGATGAAACATTTGTTTCGGATGAGAGTGGTCCGAACTCGGATGACCCAAGTTCGGATGGTCCAATTCGGATGCCTCAATTTCGGATCCTATGCTTGGTTCGGATGCCCACTTCGGACGAAGCCTACTTCGGGTGGTCCGAATCCGGATCAGCCAATCTGGATGGTTCGAATCCGGATGGTCCGAATCCGAATGTCATATTTTGATATTTTAAATAAACAAATAAATGATTATAATGATTAAAGATGAATAATGCAACATGATATATATATATATATATATATATATATATATATATATATATATATATATATATATATATATATATATATATATATATATATATATATATATATATATATATATATATTGAGAATTCAAAGAAACAAAGAAAATGAATGAAATGACTGAGTTATCAGAATCAGATCAGATAAAGATTTAAAACTAAGATGTTCTTGCTATGATATAATTTTGAACAGGTTCAGATAAATTCTGAACAAAGATTTAAAGATATTGAAAGCGGGTCACAGAATTGAAAAGAATTGACAGAGATCAGATAGACAAAGATTAAAGATAAAATCCTGGGATAACTCAGGTGGTGGATTTTAAATCTGCTTGATAAAGACCATAGAACCAGTGAGTTATAGATATTCAGTTTTGCATGCTAGACTTCCGGTTGAGACATATTGTTGATGATAGATTATTTGACATTCATACATGCTCAGCTGGATTGTGACCTGTGCACATCATGGTTCGGTGATGCCCTGTGGATCATGATAGCTATTTGACTTATCATTCCGCATGACATTGTACTTACATTTCATTTCAGATATTGCTATAGAATTATTGCTATCATGACTTTGATTACTGTGCTTTCCTTATTGATCGCATCTTTGACATATTGATTCAGCTTAGCATGATTAGCCTTGTCGGTCTATTGTTCTAGACCTAGTTATGTCACCAATTCTGTTGAACTTGATATTGATACTCCGATGTTCCCCCATGACGACCACTGGTAGCTAGCCCAACATAAGTGGATAGCTTCCACTAAAAGCGTGAGCGTGGGTGGGTTGAACATCATCCGATTCTATGACTATTATGTCTCAATCATGAGTGGTTGTAGCGGCAGTCCAGACATATCACGCTTTGACCCATGATCCGCTTGATTAATGCATGTAATCTGAAAATCTATATTCTCACTAAGCTTTGCTTACAGACGATGTTTACACTTTTTACAGGAAAAGATAAAGGAAAGTCACCTGTCGGACCTAGTTCATAGGTCTTACAAGATCAAGATTGAAGTTTTCTATAGACCACTACTCAACAAACCCCTTCGAACTGATTGGCATACGAAATTGTGGTGGTCTGGGTAGATTTGATTTGATTGTATGATGACATGAATTAGATTAGTCTGGTACCCTTTATAAGTTTAATTTGAAAACTGTAATTTTGAAGTAAAACTGTATTAAACTTATCCTAATATTTTGTACTTGTAATTTGAAATTCCGCAATATAATTACTCTATCTTAGTTATGATTGATATCGTGTTGCATGATGTGGGACCTAGACTCGTGACGACTGCCCCGTAAGGGGTGGAACCCACAGGATGGTATCAGAGCCCATAGTTTGAGTGAATCAAGTATTACGTGAGTAATACTTGGTCTCAAACTGAAGCAATACATATGTATCAATCATTTAGGTGGTTTGAACTGAGATAGGATGTACAGACTGTTAGGATGGGAAAAAGGGTACATAGATCTAAGTTTATAAACTGATAGTTAAATGATTTTAATTTTCATTAAAGATGTCAGGATCAGGTGACATTCCCAACAACATGACCTCTCAGCAAATGTTTGAAATCGTACAGCAACTATTAGTCCAACATTCAGAACAACAAAACAAGAATATGCAAGAACAGCTTCAGGCTAGAGATGAGGCCGAAGCAAAAAAAGACGTGCTGACAAAAAGAATAAGAGAAAAGATACACAAATCCATAATGATGAATCTGATTCTGATAACTCTACCCCTAATGCCCAAATTGAGCAGCCGAAAGGCTGTAAGTTCAAAGATTTTAAAGCTAGCGGTGTGATGCGAGTGTCGTTAACCCGTCAAAAATAACCACTAAATACCTTAGAAGCTAGGGTAAGTAGGGATCGTATCCACAGAGAGCGAGAGGTTAAATGCACGTATTCGAGCGACTAGCGTTGTAAAATAATTAATTTCAAAAGATTGATTTGGTTGTAAAAAGGTGATTGCTTTGATTTATAAAACTAATTACTTGCGAATTTTGTGAAAAGAAAACTTAAGAAGATTGTTTGATTGAATAAAATACGAAGATAACCATTCCCGGATTCCACACCGCGCTTTGTGTTTAATTTATGAAAACGATTTGAAGATTACATAGACATAATCTTTGTTGGAATTATTATTAAAGCCATTACGTGATCTTGGGCATAGCGCGTGACACGTTTGATTACTCGTCTTAATTAAATAATTAACTCGGCACGAATAATAAAATGTCTACGAACTATCTTGCGAAACGCAACAACAAAATAATAATCATTCGTTTACAATCAAAATATAAATAATAAAAACCATGTAAACTTAAAGTAATCGTTCATAAAGTAAAACTTAGCGATGTGCTTCCTCCGAGAATGATTATGACGAGCTTAGCCGGACATGGTTGATGCAACGTTCAAGAGTTGTGGATTCATCGCCGTAGATTGACTCGTGTGTTCTTCGTACGTATTTTCGCTCAAACAGGGTTCTTTTCCTTAGCCTTCTCCTCCAAAAAACGATTTTTAAACTTTGAAATATGACTTGGTATTTATAGGAAAAGATGGAAAAACCCTAAAAACGGCCGTCTATTATTTTAATGGGTTGGGCGCAGCCGTAGGCGCAGGCCTGCGCCCCCCCCTGCGCCCCTCTGTATAATCCGTATTTTTGAGAATTAATTTCTTCTGTTGAACCCTCGGTCTGGGCGCAGGGCTGCGCCCCTCTCTGCGCCTGGCTCTGAAATTTCGTCCTTTTTTTCATCATTTTAAACCGGATTTTGTTTTCCTGCATAGGCACAGAATTTATTTAATAGCGGCACATTCTATAACATTTTTGCATTAAAAACAACTCTTTTACACTTAATAAACATGGTAAATTATAACCCGATCAAACTTCCCCAACTTAATTCTTGATCGTCCCGAGCAAGCAACGAAAATCAGATTTTTTAAAACATCGGGTTTATCAAGCGTACAAAACATAATTAACTCATTTAAACAAGCACTAGCCTTCATAGATGTGTTGAAACTCGCAGACACGAACAGAATTTAATTCAGATATATCGTGATGTTTCTTGGATAGTTGTTCCAAAATTCCTCACCACTATTATCCTTTTAGCTCAAGGTTACAGAATTGAATTCACGTGGGTCACTGGACCATCTTTTTCCTCGATGCATGACTTGAGCTACTAATTTTTTTTTTCTTTTTTTTTTTGTTCTTTTCATGCAATGTCTATGTTTTTCGTTCAAGTTTACTATGACTTTCTAGATGATCCGTGTAACAGGATTTGGGTCAGCCGCTCCCAGACCAGTTAGCCTTAGGGGACTAGGCATGATGGTACCCTTCAGACTTAATCTCCTGAATCAACTAGGTCACACTTGAATTGAGGCTTTATTCGTGTTCGCTTCCTCCCCCTTATTGCATGAATAATTAGCGGCTATTGGAATCCTGGTTAATTATCACTCGCTTCACACAATATATCCTACTTCAACTCGATTCACTTCCTTGATTTTAAACATCTATGACTCTTGGTGTTATATTTAAACTCATATAATTACGTCTTTTTGCTTGAGACCATCCTAACTAACATCATCATATATAAGTTGCAAGCTCACCATAGAAAGTTATCGGGCTGATTGATCGGATCATTTACGGCCTGTTTCCCACATAATCTTCTTTAAAGAAGCACATTTATTCAATCAAAATAATACACGCAAAAACAAACATAAAATAATAAAGCATAAAAAACAATACTTCATCCTACTTAGAGAGAGGAACGGAAGAACCTGACTACTGTGGCGGTGGTGGCGGTCCGAAAATACCAGCAAAGAATTCCCCGAAGGGGTTTCGGTCTTCTTGCATATGAGGTGCAGGTGGATACATGTTCGTAGGGTGCACTATGCTTTCTCCGCGTGTCGTGGTGGGAACTCGACCATAGGCTGGGAAATATTGAGGAGTTCGATCCTCCATGTTCAGTCTCTCGAAATTCTGCCACTGGTAGTTCTCGTATGGTTGGTATGGTAACCCAGCATTATAATTCATGTGATCTCGCACTGCATCGGTGTACGCCCACTGCTGCTGATTGTAATAAGCGTTCTGAAAGGCTGATGCGCGCACACCGGTGTATATCTCGTCGATTCGGCTCGTCTGAGTTTCTAATTCATGCTGAAATTCATCCATTCTTCCAACCACGTCTTCTTGAAAGGCGCCCAATCGAAGGTTCATTGCGTCCAACCGAGCAATGACTTGGGACATATCATTGGCTCCTCCTGCTGCGTGTACTCTCTCGGCTTGATGCTGATGGTAAGCCTCTGCCTCCTCTATACCGTATAACTCTCGATGTGTTTTCCCCGTGTCGGAATCAAAGATCTCGAATCCTTGGTCTGTTTGGCGCAGAGTGATGCTTTGTATCATTGCCGCTGTAATAACGGCGCCGGAGACTCCCATCGGAACAGATATGGGGGAAATCGCTGCCTGGGCCCTCAGATACTCTGATAAAATCCAACCGTGAGGGATTATTTTTCTCTCCCTTGTATCGTACATTGACCACAGATCATTCATCACAATCCACGCAAAAGAAAGGCTCGGCTCTCCCGTCATTAATGCGTAAAGGATAGTTACCTCCTTGTGCCGAATCTTTGTCAAATCGCTATCTCTCGGCAGCACATTGTTGGTAACAATCTTGTGTAGTACCTTCGCCATGGGGCTAAGGTCACGCCTAGCATATGCCGTGTATCCCGCTGCGGCATTATAATCGATTTTTAATATCTCGGCCAATTGTGTGGTCCATTCACCCTCCCATGTTCGATCAGTGAATGCTAGTTGGGCGTCTGTTTTGTATTCATAATTGAAGTTTCGTGCCCCGTCTTCTCCAACACCGATATCGACCCCAAAAACCTCCCGCGCAATGCTTGTGCATTCATTGGAAATTCATGCCCATTAACGCGACCTATTAAGGTGAAATCACCTCGGAATTGTCCTTCTTCGCGTCGTAATGTGGACATCCATTCCACCACTTCATCGTGATAAATGTGCTCCCCTCCTAAATCTAGTACTGCCTCCCAACCTAGCCGGTTGAAACATCGAACTACCCCATAATTCTCAAACTCGTCTTTCTTAACTCTTTTTTCGACTAACACTTTGCCGGAGAATTTCTTTGTCATGAACAGTTGTCGTCGAATGTTCGCTGGATGTTGTGAAAGATTGAAGTCCGGGTTCCATTCTACCCTCGGTTGGGTAGAAGAACTGGCGCCCTCCCCCACGCGTTGTCTAGTTCGGCGAGACATCTGCAAATACGACAACTTAAGTATATATATATTTATAAAATTCTTAACTCGTTCTATTTTCATAACAAAGAACCATAATTGATAAATTGTGCAACTAGCATATATAACATAAAGATGCATAAATATATCAACTTAACCACTTTTTCACATCTTAATAATTTAAGCAAAATTGCACAAAATAACAACCAACTTTCCGGAAATTGACTAGCATGCCTTTTTTTTCTTAATCGTGCTCATGCTTTCACTCGATAATCTATTCTATACTATAGAAGCATTTAGAATTATCATGTATAAATGGTCATGCAAAAAGTCAATCTAAAAGTCAAAATTCAACTTCAAACTCCATGAAAGCTTACTAGTTCAAGAATGGTGAAGCTTTTGTACCTTGTTCTTGATAAAAAAAAAAAACGAAAGAGAGGTTGAATCTAGAGTGGAGGTAGATGATGCCTAGCTTAACTTCTAACTTCCCCAACTTGAGTTGCAAACTCAAATTTCTTGCTACTTCTTGCTTAATGCCAATCACCAACTTGATTTTTAGTGATTTTTGTGGACAAAAATGAGTTTTTTAGGTGGAAATTTGTGGAGAAAGTGAAGGAGCCGTAATGGGGGCGCATGGGGTGCTCTTGTAGGGTTTTGCAAAAATTTTTCTATTTAAAATGAGGAGATTACGGGCAGGCGCACCCCCGGGCGCAGGCCTGCGCCGGCGGCTGCGCTTGGGGGGCCTGTTCGGTTCAAAAATTTTTTCGTTTTTTCAGTTGGTTGGGTGCATGCTTGGTTTGATAATTTACGTTTTCCCGGTAAAATTAAGCATTTATCCTACATTTTATAAACGCATCTATGTGTTTCCCCTTCCCCAACTTGAAGATTGTGTCGTCCCTGACACTATGGAGGCGAAAATCAGCGTATGAGCAAAGTAACGTGTAGGCAACGGAGATTTGCAAGTCAAATGTTTAATAAGCCTAATATGCAATCGGTACGGGAAAATAAAGTCTACGGTGCCAACACGAACACCACACATATAGTTGTTATGGCCTACGGCCATTTACAGAACCAAGTAGCAATTGTTTTAAAAGTCAGGAGCAAAGTGTTTTAGAGAGAATTTCGCGCAAGGATGGAATCAATAGTCATCAGGTGACGTCAAATGAGAGGTGTTGATGGAGACGGTGTGGGAACTACGGCGGCCGACTGCCCGCTCGAGCTCCTCTATCCTCGTTTGGAGGCTAGCGAGCCAGCGGGAGTGAGCTCCCACCGTGATCCCGTGAATGCTGGCATCTTGTTTAAGCTTGTCCACCTCTGAAAGGACTGCAGTATTCGCTGCCAGTAGTCCTTCGACTGCATTCTTGATGGCAGTCAGGCGTGCCTCCAAGACCTCATTCTCCGATAGGTGCGCATTCGATGATCCTCCTCTCTCAAACTTTACCTCAGCTTTCACAAACTTCACGTCGTCTTTGTCACACTTGAATTCTTCTATTCTCGCTTTTCCCTTGTCCAATGGTTGGTCATATCGGTAAAAAGATCGGCTAGCAGGAATGATTGAGACGGTACCATGTGCGGGGTCCCTAATCAGGAATGTGCCCGATACCTGTTCAAATTGTAGACCCGCCATAGTATGCCGGGTAAACCAAACGTCATTAGGTCCCAAAAGGCGTGGGCTAGCCCCGTCCGAAATAACACCCATATTGATAAAGAGTTCGGTGAGCATTCGTGCATACGGTATCTCCATTTGTGGCTTCACAAGAGTAGATTCCCAAATGTTTTGCATCATAATGAACGCGAGTGAAATGGCCGGTTTTCCAGTGAGCAGAGCATGAATAAGAATGACCTCACGGGTTCGGACAGCAGTGGTATTAGCAGATCTTGGCAGAATATTGAACACAATGAGCTTCCACAAAACCTTGGCCCAAGGGCGGAGATCGCCCCTATAGTACTTTGAATAAACTCGCGCTTGCTCAATCGAAAGAGTAAAAACCTCAGTGAGCTTTTTAGCCCATCCTTCCGAGTGCCTCAACACCCCACTTGACAAGTCCTGCTCAGTCCAAAATTCTCGTGTGATCGGGACATCCGTGTCGAAATCAAAGTAATCACATAATTCTTTCCTAGAAACAACCACTTCTTTCCCATTTATGCGACCTCGTAACTCAAAATCATGATCCACCTCCCCTTCTCTACGGATTAGAGTGTTCATCCATTCACAAATCTCAGTCTCATGCACATACGGCGTTTCAATCTGCAACACCCCCGACCACCCAAGCCGGTCGAAACTCTCGATGATACCAAAGTGTTTAAAATCAGATTCCTTGAGAGTTTTTTTATATAAAAGTGTGTGGGTGGTGTCGACACTGGTGGTGAAGGTGGTGGTGAGGGATACTCGATGTTGATCGGAATGGGAGTATGCACACGCATTCTTGGGGTGCGAGTGATACGGCGACGAGAACTTCCGGTGAATTGTTAAGACATCTATGTATACATAGCAACGAATAACGGGATTAAGCACAATAAAATGCATAATAGCACACAAGCATGTTAATTCCGATGGATTTCGAAGAACCCGATGCGAAATACATAAATGTGAAGTGCGATGCATTCCATGAAGGTGCAAGTAGTGCAATGTAATGAGCATTCTTCATAAAGTTGATGCATGTGCATGAACAAAGATGGCAACGAAACATGGCAAGATTTGTCGTGACGTGCATGATTATGAACGACAAAGGGAGCGAATAACAATACGACTCATGAAGTTATAATAGAGCAACATGTGCACCCTAGATTTAGCATAGAATAGTGTTTCTTCACTGGATTGTATTTTAAATATAGACTTCTAAATGTTTCACAGTGAAAGAGTTCCTGAAAAAAATTATACTAAGAATTTACTAGGAGGTCATGAAATAGGTGTGTTTTAGCATATTGCACATATTAATGACTAATACAACTCTAAGATATGATCAACTAACCACATCATGAAGTTAGGTCAAAAATACTAACATCAATCTTTCATGGAGAAATAGCATTTCTTTGAAGGATTTGGCAAAATATCACTTACATTGGGGAGATGATTGAAGGATGAGCACGATTCAAGCAAGAAATCGACGATCCGGAAGTGTTGGAAGCAAGAAGAGAGCAAAGTTTCGGAAGTTTGGAGAGAAAATGAAGCAAATGGGTTGAAAAAGGGTTTAAAAATCGCAGAAACGCATCGAGGCGCAGACGCAGGCGCACCCCTGCGCTGGCCGGTGCGCTGCACTGTTTCCAGGCGATTTTCGTGTGTGCTGTTTGTAGCGTTTGGTCCCCCCAAAAAGTAACGATTTGTCGTACATTGTACCAAATTTTTGTCCCTTATGTGTCCAAAATTTGTCTATCTTCGGCATGGGTTTTGCAGATTCTTATTTGGGTAACTTATTCCCCAACTTAGTTGGTTACTATAAGTATACCGGAGTATAGGATGAACTATTATTTGACTAACTAAAAAAAAAACAAACTACGGTATAATAATAAAATTTAAATTGCAGAAATTAACGCACACTTTCGTGGTGAGAACGATTGCACTTAGCACGTGCAACAAGCCTTTAAAACGCACACTTTCGTGGTGAGAACGATTGCACTTAGCACGTGCAACAAGCCTTTAAACCCCTCGGTAGCCCGAGTGGACGAGTTATAGTCTCGTGAGGGTTTCTATGGAACATACCCACAAAGTTCACTGAATTGCCTTCCAGTAAGCGCTAAGTTTAATGTCTTCAGCCAGACATTTTGGAACTCTTAAATATTTAAGTGATATCTTCCAAGACCATTGTCTCAGATGATATAATTTCATTATCAGCCCATTGTACAAATAATTTTAATCTGTGTCCGTTTACTTTAAACGGCTCACCACCTTTTTGATCTATTATTTCAACCGCACCATAGGGGAAAACGTTAGTCACTGTGTATGGGCCTGTCCACTTACTTTTTAATTTGCCTGGGAAGAGCCGCAAGCGTGCGTTAAATAGCCAGACTTTGTCACCTTTATTAAACACCTTTCGTTTAATTATTCGGTCGTGGAAAGCTTTTGTTTTTTCTTTATATATTTTAGAACTTTCATAAGCTTCCTTGCGAATTTCTTCTAATTCGTTCAGTTGGTGTTTTCGATTTATACCGGAAGCCGTGAAGTTAAGGTTTGCATTTTTAATGGCCCATAAGGCTCGGTGTTCTAACTCCACCGGAAGATGACATAATTTCCCATACACTAGTTTATAAGGAGACATACCAATAGGGGTTTTATACGCTGTACGATACGCCCAAAGTGCATCATCTAATCGTATTGACCAATCTGTCCTATCGGGTCGTACTGTTTTTTCTAATATTCGCTTAACCTCCCTGTTAGATACCTCTACTTGTCCACTAGTTTGTGGGTGATATGGGGTAGCTATCTTATGTGTCACTCCATAATGTTTAAGTAGTTTGCTAAAGTACATATTTTTGAAATGAGAACCCCCATCACTAATTATAGCTCTAGGAATTCCATGGCGAGAAAATATATTACGTTTAACGAATTGGCAAACTACTTTGTGATCATTGGTTCTTGTGGCTTAGGCTTCTACCCATTTAGAGACGTAATCAACTGCCACTAGGATGTATTCGAAACCATATGACTTAGGAAAGGGTCCCATAAAGTCTATGCCCCACACATCAAAAATCTCTACTATAAGAATTGGTGTCATAGGCATTTGGTCTCTTTTTGAAATACCTCCTATCTGCTGGCATCGTAGGCATGACTTAACAAACTCGTAGGAATCCTTAAAGATGGTTGGCCAAAAGAATCCACTTTGTAGGATTCGATGTCCTGTCTTTTTAGCACTAAAATGGCCTCCACATGCATACGAGTGACAGTGATTTAAAATATCATAATGCTCGTTATCTGGAACACATCGCCGGATAATCTGATCTACTCCTATTTTGAACAAATCCGGCTCCTCCCAAATGTACTGTTTAGTTTGAGAGAAGAAATACTTTCGTTGATGTGAATTCCAGTGGTTTGGGGTTTTCCCTGTGACAAAGTAATTTACTAAGTTAGCGAACCAAGGCACTTTTGCGACGAACAATAATTGTTCATCTGGGAAATTGTCCCGAATGGAGTCCAGCATATCAGTGGTGATTGCTGGCAGTCTCGATAGATGGTCTGCTACTACATTTTCTGAGCCCTTTTTATCTCTGATTTCTAAATCAAATTCTTGTAGCAACAGTATCCAACGAATTAGTCGTGGCTTAGCATCTTTCTTAGCCAAGAGGTGTCGTAAGGCACTATGATCGGAATACACAATTACCTTAGCTCCCCAGACGTAAGATCTAAACTTATCTAACGCATATACTACTGCAAGCAATTCTTTTTCAGTGGTTGTGTAATTAATTTGAGCTTCAGAGAAGGTTTTACTTGCATAGTATATTACCACTGGCTTTTTGTCCACTCTTTGACCAAGGACGGCACCTACTGCATGATCGCTGGCGTCACACATGATCTCAAAGGGTTGAGACAAATCAGGTGATTGCAGAATTGGTGCCTCTATGAGCTTCATTTTTAATGTGTTAAATGCCTCTGCACAGTCTTTATCAAAATTGAACGGTGCGTCTTTTAGGAGAAGGTTACATAGGGGTTTGGATATGGCACTAAAATCTTTTATGAATCTCCTATAGAAACCTGCATGTCCTAGAAAAGAACGAATCCCCTTGATATTAGTTGGTGGTGGTAGCGAGGAAATTATTTGTATCTTAGCTCGATCAACCTCCATTCCTCTTTCGGAGACTATGTGTCCTAAGACTACTCCCTCTTTAACCATAAAGTGACTTTTCTCCCAACTTAGTACCAAATTGGTTTCAGTACACCGCTTGAGAACTTTTTCTAAATGAGAGAGACACCCTTCGAATGACTTATCAAATATTGAAAAGTCGTCCATGAAGATTTCAAGAGAACCTCCGACCATGTCTGAAAATATAGCCATCATACATCGCTGAAATGTGGCTGGAGCGTTACATAATCCAAATGGCATCCTTCGGTAAGCGAATGTGCCATACGGACATGTAAATGTTGTTTTATCTTGGTCCTCTGGGTGTATTGGGATTTGGTTATACCCCGAATAGCCATCTAGGAAACAATAGAATTTCTGCCCTGCTAGCTTCTCTACTATTTGGTCGATGAATGGCAGAGGAAAATGATCTTTTGAGGTTGCGGCGTTTAGTTTTCTGTAGTCGATGCATACTCTCCACCCCGTCACAGGGCGAGTTGCAATCTTTTCTCCTTCAGGAGTATCGACGACAGTGATTCCAGCTTTCTTCGGAACCGTCTGTGTGGGACTAACCCATTGGCTATCTGATATCGGATAGATAATTCCAGCATCTAGCCATTTCAACACTTCTTTCTTCACTACCTCTCTAAGGTTAGGGTTTAGCCTTCTCTGAGCATCTCTGCTTGGCTTGGCTGTTGGATCAGTTATTATCCTATGCATACACAGCGTCGGACTAATTCCTTTAAGATCTGCTATGGTCCAGCCTACCGCTTCCTTATATCTCGATAACACTTCTAACAAGGCCTTTTCTTGTGCAGCAGTAAGGTCTGTTGCGATGATTACAGGCAGTGTATTCTCAGGGCCAAGAAAAGCATATTTGAGATGAGATGGAAGTGGTTTCAACTCTAGCTTGGGTGTTTGCTCTAAAGACGGTTTTGCTGATGGTGGAAGGTCAGTCGGAAGTTTTTCGATCTTATGTGTCCATGGTGGTTGATTAGAATCTACTGACTGAACACTTTCAAGTTCAAACTCCTTAGCTTCAGGCATATTATCTAACTTATGCTCATTGTAGTACAGAAAAAGCTCCACTGGATCTTTACATGTTATTGTTGATAATTATTGTTGTGTTAAATCATCAACTAGATCGATCATATAGCACTCTGAATCCAATGGCGCATTGGGTACATTGTTAAAGACATTAAGTCGGAGTTTACGGTTTCCGAATGCTATGTCTAATGCACCTGTCCTGCAATTGATTTGAGCGTTGATTGTGGCTAAGAAGGGACGTCCTAATATGATTGCCGGTTGGCTTTCTTTGTAAGCACTATCTGAATCCAACACTAAGAAATCTACTGGATAATAGAAATCTTCGACCTTAACGATTACATCAGATAACATCCCTCGTGGTACTTTGGTAGACCTATCTGCTAATTGTAGGATGACATCTGTTGTTTGTAAGGTTCCGAGATCATGTTGGTCAAATAAATTACCAGGTAAAATATTAACACTCGCCCCTAGGTCTAGAAGTGCTTTTTTAATTTGAATATCGCCGATAGTTACCGGGATCAAGGGTGATCCTGGATCTTTTAGTTTAGGCGGCAGTGAGCTAGTGATAACTGCACTGACTTGTTCAGTGAGGTTGATTTGCTTCGGAAGAGTTATTTTAAATTTTCGCTTCTGAGTACAAAGGTCTTTTAGGAATTTAGCGTAAGAAGGAACTTGTTGTATAGCTTTGATTAAGGGAATGTTAATTTTAACTTGATTAAAAATATCCCATAACTCTTCGTTTTTAGGTCCTTTCTTACCATAAGGAAATGAAGCTGGATTTTCTAAGGCCGTTGGGTAGGGAATACTTCCAGTATTGGAACTCTCTTCCCCAACTTTATTCTCTACTGGTCTCTTGGCTTCTACTTCCTTAAAAGTTACTTTCTTAACTTTTGTTTCTACCTTTGACTCCGATCTGGGTGGTTCTTCTTCATAAGCAATTTCTACCTCGTCGTCAGTCTCACTCTCCTTAGGCATTTCTATTTTGTTATCTACTTCCTTTCCACTCCTAAGGGTAGTGACTTTGTTAACTTCATTGACTTCATATTTCTTTTCTTTTCCATGGTGGTGCGATGGGTTAACTGTGGTGTTGCTTGGAAGCTTCCCTTCTTCTCGTTTAGTCAAGGACTCTGCAATTTGTCCCATCTGCCTTCCGAGCATCTCCATAGTTTTCGCTTGAACCATGGTTTGTTGTCTCATGAATTCCATAAACTCGGAAAACTCTTTCGAATTCCCCGACACTTGTCGCGAATCATTTTCTTCTTTAGGGTCTTGGCGTTTATAGTACCGATCATCCTTCGTAGCTGAGGTCGATCCATATTGGAAATCTCGGTTTTGTTTACGAGGTTGCTCATATCTTGGCTTCGGGGGAGCATCATTGTCTTGATTATCCCTCCAACTAAAGTTCGGGTGTTTTCTCCATCCCGGATTGTAAGTTTCCGAGTATGGATTCTCCCGTTCTCTTCGTTGCCGAAATCCAAAAGCTTCGTTCACATACTCTTCGTGCGTGAAGGTATGTGGGCAATTCTCGGTTGGATGAGAAGGGTCTCCACAAGTGACACAACAGACCTGTGCCGCTGTAACCTTTCCCATTCCTTTCATCAACAAGTCCATCTTTTTGCTTAGTTCGGATATGTCAGATTTAACTTCCTTCTTCCATGCATTGTCTATGCCCATAACTTGGACACTAACACTGCTATCCGAACCCGCTTGGACTTTTAAGCCTTTGCTTAATTGGGTTAATAATTCCCAAGCTTCGTCATCTTCCTTAGCTAAAAAGGTTCCACCTGAAGCAGCGGTGATCATATTCCTACTTTCTTGACTAACCCCATCGAAAAAAGTTTTAATTAGCATCCATTTAGGAATTTCATGGTGAGGGCATGTTCGTAGTAATTCATTCAACCTATTAAAAGCTTCGTGAAATTGTTCTCCAATTTTCTGTTTAAATCCAGTGATTTCTTTACGTTTTTCTGTAGTTTTACTAATTGGGTAATATTCAGTTAGAAATTCTTTTTTCATTTCATCCCAGTTAGTTATACTATCAGTGGGAAGTGACACGAACCAATTTTTCGCTCGTTCCTTCAAAGAGAAAGGAAAGAGTCTGAGTTTTAAAGCGTCTACGGTCATCCCCCTAACGTGATTGGCCTTACCTATGGCAGTGAATTCAGCTAAGTGCTCATACGGTTCTTCGCTTGGTGCTCCGCGAAAAACAGGTAATATGCTAAATAGCTGTGGCCTAATTTCGGGTTCATTCTCATTAATTGGGTAGAGAATGGGTGATGGATCAGGGATATCACCCGGCCTATAATGGGATTCTACGGTTCTACGGTCTCCCATCAGTCTTTGGTTTTGTTGGACGTCAACTAGAATGTTATCGATGTTCTCGTCTTCCAAATTAATTATTTCTTCTTCCACGTTTACTGTAGGAACAGTATTTCTAATTTCGTTTGTTTGAGTTGTGGCTCGCCTATTAGATCTAGCAGTTTTTTCGATTTCTGGATCAAACTTCAAGGGTGAAATTCTACCAGAATATCGTGTGTGCATAAACTTAGAAGGGCTAGATGAAGAATTCGAATTAGTTACTTTCTTTTTGGTGAGAATCGATGCTTGCGCCACGATTCCCCTTTTTTTTTTTTTTTAATAAACTAAAACAATAATTAAAATTAAAACTAATTAAAAACTAATTAAATGGAATAATAGCAAAATATGGAAACTTAAACTAATT